>JAHDVE020001536.1:0-15364 GCA_022606495.2 Halesus radiatus | reverse complement strand
GCATTAGCGGCAGCTTTTACTTGCGCCTCGTTAATTGTTGTCGTACTTAGAATTTTACAAAAGTCGACAAATGGTGTTGCAAAAAGTCTCAATTCTTCAGCGAAAGTACTTAGCTTGTTTTCACCCGCCCAATATGCTGCGACTCCGCCTTCGTTGGGTAAACCTATAGCAAGTTCTTTCATCATTGAGGCTGCATTAGCAGCGGCTTTTACTTGTTCTTCGTTAATCGTACCAGTACTAAGAATAGTGCAGAATTCAACGAATGGTTGAGCAAACGCTTTTAATTCTTTAGCGAAAGTGCTCAGTTTATTTTCACCCGCCCAATAAGCCGCAACGCCACCATCGTTAGGTAAACCGTTGGCTAAAGCCGACATTACACCGGCTGTATTGGCGGCTGTTTGAATTACATTTGCATCAATATTGCCACCTTTTAATATAGTAGCAAATTCAACGAACGGTTGAGCAAATGCTTTTAATTCTTCAGCGAAACCAGCTAATGAGCTTCCTCCAGTCAACCAAGAAGATAAGGCGTCCATAATAGAAGCCGCACCTAAAATCAAAAGTGTATCGGCAAGATACTTGACAGCTTCTACAGAACTACTATCAACACCTTGAATGGCTGCAAAAAATGGTTGAAGCGCAACCCCAAAAGCTGATAAGTTATTTGCCATTTCAGGCAACCCTGCAGTAACACCAACACCTATACCACCAATTACCCCACCAACAAATTTGCCTAAAGCAAGACCAATCCCTAAAAGAAGGTCCCCTCCACCATTAATTAATTCTTGGGCGCCAGGGATCATTGCTAATGCACCAAATGCGGCTATAAGTAAACCGACTTCAGCAATAACAAGAGCGACACCTAATATACCAACTAAAGCAGGAGGCACTAAAGGACCAACAGCAGCAAAGATTGGCATGATTGCGGCAACCAAAGCGAATGTTCCAACAGCCGCGACTATCACAACAGCTGTCGCCGCAAGTTGTTGCCAAGGAATTTCAGCTATCATTTTGATTGGAATTGATAAAGCGGCTAAAGCAAGTGCAAAAGCCATTATCCCAACAGCCGATCCAATGAGTGAACCAACATTTGTTAGTTTAGAAAAACCACCAATAGCCAAAATCAAACCTGTAATGGCACCTGTTGCGGATAACATGGCACCTGTATCCAACAATGTAAGAATAGCGATAACACCCGCAAGCATGGCTATACCACCAGCAAACGCTATCATCGATGCGGCTGTCACACCAAGATCTTGACCATTAGTCAAGTTAACGAATGCTGCTACAACAAAAAGAAGAGCCGTTAGAGCAATGGACCCTTGCAAGAGTGTTGAAAATTCCAAACCTCCAAGAATGGCCAAAGCACCCGATAGGGCTATAATACCAATTCCCAAACCAATTAAAGATCCTGCTGAAATTGATAAATCTTTACCGTTTGTTAAATTGGTGAATAATGCTATTGTGGTTAACAACGCTAATAAAGCAACTGAACCTTGCAACAAAGTCGTGAATGGTAATTTTCCTAATATTGTTAAAGCACCCGTCATCGCAAGAAGCCCTATACCTAATCCTACTAAAACAGCAGAGGTTCCTTTTAGATTATTGCTTCCGGCTAAACGAGAATATAAAGCCAATACAGCTAATACCATTAATAATGCACCACAACCACGAAGTAATGTATCAAATGGTAATTTGCTAAGCTTAACTAATGCAAAAGTCAACGCGATGAGCCCTATCCCAAATGAGATCATGCCTGCACTAGCTTTTGCAAGATTAAAACCGCTGACAAGCTTAGAATATAAAGCTAATACAGCTAATAAACTCGCAATAGCAATTGTACCATGCATTAATTTTGAACCGTCAATACTTCCAAGTAATTTGATGGCGGCGGTCATGGCCAATAAACCAATGGATAATGTAATCATACCCGTAGCAACAATTGCGGTATTACCCATTATTTTTGAGAAGATCAGAATTATAGCAATGAATCCGGCAATAGCCGTTCCAGCTTTACCTAAACCTTCCCAACTCATTGTTTCAAATTGTTTTGCGGCCATGGCAATGATAAAGAGACCTGCTGCTAAACTAATTAATTGCGCACTAATTTTAGCAGGATTTTGAATTTTACTCAATACAAATAATGCCCCCACGAGTTCAGCCATCATAATTGAAAGAATGCCTAATGACTTTGCTAAATCTTCAGCTGGAACCATCGTTAATGCGATTAAAGAAATAGCAATCAGAGCTATTGCTTTTGCAACAGTGAATAAAGCTTCTGCTTTCAACCCCAGAGTAAAACCTTTTATGGCACCCGAGGCAGATTCCAAAACTTTTGTAAATCCTTCGGCTATTGAATTTAAAGGATTGATAATGCCTAAGAGTGTTTTTGCAAGCTTAATGAGCCCTACACCAACAGCAATAGCAACAATGTGTTGAAGTGAAATTTTATCAAGCTTATCTTTAACCCAATCAAAAACTGGAAGAAGGTTATTACTAATGAGAGAAATGAACTCGCGTATATTTCCCATACTATTAGTAAAGGCGCCACCAACACCGCCTACGCCATCTACCGTTTCATTCATAGCCAAAGTGATACCGGAAAAAGCGTTTACGAATGACGTAACAATACCTTTACCTTTTAATAATCCATCAATAAAAACGCCGATGCCATTGGCTACTCGTCCTATAACTGTGCCAATATCATTAAAGGTAATGGACCCATCACGTAAGCATTCGATTAATCCAACAAGGGCATAAATAGCGTTTACAGTGAAAACTTTTACTTGATGTATGAAAATTCCTGTTTTATCAAGCATTTTCTGAAAATAGCCGCCATTAACAATTAGGTCATGAATAACAACTAAAAAATCCCCTAAATGAGCAGTGATACCTAGAAGGCCACCGCTAAAACCAGGAAAGAATTCTTTAATTATTTGACCAAAGACGCCTCCGACAAGTTTAAAAGTTCGTAGGAAAATATCAACCACTGCAAATAAACCAGAAAACGTTCGACTGATATTATTAGCTGCACCGTCTCCCAAAATAAGAACTTTAGTGAATTGTTCAAAGGCTTTAAACATACCAACAATTTGCTGTTGATTTTTTGGCGGAAAGATCTGATCAAAGGCTTTTGAAACGGATAAGATAATCACAAGTAGTGCCAACGCGGCATTTTTAAGACCTGCAAGGAGTGCGTCTCTTCCGCCATTAGCTTTCCAAAATTCTAACATTTCATTACGGGCGTTTGAAACACGATCTATAAAAGTGCTGACTGCATTCGTTATACCCGTCCATAATTGTTTACTTTCTTCGAGGTTACCAATTATAGCTTCAAAAGATCTTGTCCATCCTGTACCAACAGAAGCTTTTAATGTATCCATCATCATGCTAAACGATTTTACATCCTGAGCAGCTGCCTGAGCTTTTTTACCAATCGCTGTCGTTTCATCACCATATTGTCCAAGAACGTTGATTAAAGCATCAGTCGATGCCCATTGATCCTTAAGACCTTCTGTGAAGAGGGTTTGTGCATTGTAAACTCCTCCACCAGCAACTTGAAATTCGTTACCTTTTTTGGTTAATTTTCCAACTGCTATTGCGGCATCAATTAAATTGTTTCGCCATTCTAATGTAGCAACGTTAGCTAGATTTAACGACTTATAATCTGATGTAGTAAGAAAGCCGCCAGCAATGGATTGCGAAAGGTTATAAAATGCAACTTGAGCAGCTTTGGCATCCTGACCAGCCAAAGCCGTCATATTCGCTATACCTTTAATTGCCGGAACGGATTTATCTAAAGTAACACCAGCATTTGTAAACTTTGCCATAGCTGACGTCATGTCAGTAAGATTATAAATCGTTTTATCTGCATAATCGTCAAGTTGATTAAAATAAACTTCGACCTCTTTAATGGTCTTACCTGTCGCGTTTGTAATCGTTTGCATTGTGGTTAACTTAGTGTTATAATCATTCATACCATCGGCTATGGGGTCAATAGTAAAACTTTTGGCCATGGCTAATCCGAAATCTAACACTTTATTTGTTAAATTGTTAATAACGCTAAAGGTGACGGCGCCCATTCTTGTGAAAGAGGAAGCGAAACTATCGAGACTTTGTTCTTGATGTTTAAAATCTAATGATTCTTTAAAGTCTGATAAAGATTTTTGAGATTGTCCAATATTTTTTTCAAAGCGTTTATTATCAAAGACCATCTCAACAATACGTTCATCAATCTTATTACTCATAATTTCTCAACCTCCTTCCAACATTCTTCTGAGATCGCATCAAAAATTGGTCTGATTGCAGGATTGATATAGTCACGGCCTTGTACGTATCCACCGTTACGTGTTCCATGACCATATTGAAGAATTAAAGCGATTGGGACACCGCTTACAGAATAAGTATTATTCCATGAAATTCCCCATTCCTGTATGGAGTATGTCCAACTACTAGCTGTTTCACCAGTGTCTTTTGGTGTAGCAGAACTTAAAGCATCAACGCCACGTTGTCCATATTTTTCCATAATGCCTCTAAAAGTTCGATTAATATTTTTTCCATTGCTAAAGAAATTTTCAGTGTTTTTAAAACTCCCTTTCACATGTAGACGAATCATGGCGTTAATGCCTCCTTTTGGTTAGCATTTAATAACAAAATCTAAAGAAATCCAACCTACGCCAGATTTTAATTTTCCCCATTTTGATGCGCCAGGGCCATTCGATTCTTCAATGATTGTGTAAACTTCATTCTTACGAACAAAACCTGCCGACACACCTTTATTGTCCGGTGTCTTACGATAATTCAAAGCCGCAACATTAATTTTCACTTTATAAGGAATGAAAGAAACATTCGGCGGAACTTGCGGTTTCTCATCAGGAATTTGACAATCACCACTAAGTAGTTGGTTTACCTTTGAAACAATTTCTGGATGTTTGTCAAACAAATAGTCGCCAGGACAAGCTTTATTTTTAAACCATCGATGAACAGTTAAGTTTTGTTTATCGATTTGCCCAATCAAAGACTTATCGCCTTTCCAAAGAAGTTTTTTAATGTTGTTACGTTTACAGATGTCAGCGCATAGTTCAATTAATCCCGCTAAAGCAGCATCTGTAATCTTGTAAGGAGAAGATGAATCGGATGCCACTTCAATTGTTATTGCGCGGTTGTCATTTGATGGTGAACTCGTGCACCATGAACGGTTCTTTTCTTCAACATACAAACCTTTCACACCATAATCGTCGACACCATAATTGCTTGATGCTTGCGTTGTGGACTTTGCAAACCAATCGCCAAGACCTTGCGCTGTCATATGGCCTGAAACACAATGTATTGAAATTGTATCAATAGCGTGGTTCCTTCCAGCGTTCATGTTCGGTGAGAGTTTCGTGATTTTAACTAGTGATGAATTACTCATGATTAATCCCCTTTCCCATTAGTTAACTCTTGTAGCATTTCAAGCGATTCAATGAATCCGTCAGCTTGAGTAGGACTATTTGGTAATTTATATCCCAACTCAAATTCTAAACCAACCAATTCTTGCATCGCTTTGTTGTATTCTTTGTCTGAAAGTTTAGACATTTTTGTTAGAATGAAAGATTGCTGTGCCTCATTGAGGCCATTAACCAATTCTTCCATACGTTTAGCTTTATCCATTTAAATCATCCTTTCGTATTCATTTGGCTTCGGCGTGCTGCATTTAATTGTGCATTTCGACGCATTGTAGCTTTTTTACCCATCTGTTTTTGTGGTGCATTCTTTAAATTACATACGCGTATTAATGTCAACAATTGATTCAGATGCCATTTTTGACATTCGAATGGTATATTATTAGAAACCATCCAATAATATACTATTTCAGCCGTTATGATTTCACGACTATGTTTTTCATTTTCCGTTTTTGAAAATGTAGTGGCAGTCATTGGTGAATCAATGTATTCTTTTATCTGTTTGAAATTTTCTTCAGATAATAACGCATATGTTTCACTAGGTATATCAGAATTTATCGTCATGCAACGAATGTAATCAAAAATCTCCGAATGACTCTTTTCATCTTTACCTAGAAACGGTTTACAATGTTTTGATTCCCATTTCTTTAATGATAATAAAGAATGCTCAAGTTGCAAAACTCTTTCGTTAGAATGAAAGAATTCATTAGTTTCATCATTAAAAAATTCTTTTTTTGGAATTCGCAAAATGAGCATATGGCACCTCTCCTTAATCAGGCATTGATGTCGTTGGTAATTTTACAAGGCCGGCTTCCGCTTTAGCTTTCTTTGCCAAATCTGCCGGCACTAAAGAATTGATGAATTGCGCCAATTTGTCTGGATCAGACAACAGTTCAATGAACAATTCACTGTAAGCCTCAGTCTCTTCAAAGGCTTTTGAGAGTTCTGGTGATTTAACGAAACGTTTTCCATCGTTTGATTTTTCGCCATAGGCTTTCAAAACGATTGTTTTAAAGTATGCAACCAAACTCTTCACATCTTGTGTGTTAACCATTTTTCTGAGAATTTCTGAAAGACCGCCGTCCACGCCTAGTTCCATTTCCATAATCTCAGCCTTTGAGAGATTAAAGTTGAAATTCTCTTCTCTCACAACGCCATTAAAGTCTGTATATTTGATAGATTTATTTAACATGATTTCATTCTCCTTTTATTTTTAATAAGGCGGGATGAACTAATCAGAGCCCGCCGTAAATGTTAAACAGCAAAAATTTCTGCAATTTCATCAGGTAACGGTAACCTTGCAACACTTGCTTCAACTGGAGGCTCTGCACTAGCATCGGCATCTATGCCAAAGAGGATACCTTCGAGAATTTTGAGTTTCTCAGGATCAACTTCGGTGCTGTCAATGGTGACAGTGGCTGTGGGTTTAAAGCCTTTAATGCTCACTGGCGATGTTGTAAGTTCCCAACTGAAAGTGATTGCTTCAGGTGAATCGTTAACTGTTGCATAAGCTTTTTCTGAAGGTGCGGCCATGGCGCCATAAATCAAATGAATTTTGTAACCGTAATCATTGCCCTCAAGGTCATTGCCCTTAATGGTTTTATAAGCCAAACCAAAAGTGTTACGATTTTGTTGTCCAATTCTGACGCCTTTTCCCAAAACAGCAGAACCGTCACACTCTCCAAATTCATCTGGATAGGTATACGCCTCAACCGTTGCACCAAATTCTTCAGCTGAAAGAAGATTTAGGTATTTAATGTCATCCGCAAACAACGGTGTTGTTTCTGCGCCTGATGGCGATTCGGTAATGGCCGTTAACCCATTCCAAGCAACGCCCAAAGGATAGATGCCTGATTGTTTGTCACGAGGGTATAATACGCCATTGCGCGCACCCGTTTCATAAGTTCTTTCACCAGTTTGGTCCCAAATAATTGCTGACATAATTCATTCTCCTTTTTTTTTAGTAGTATGTTAAATAAACGTCGTGATTCAACCCATCTATTGTAAAATGTCGATCAAAAGACGTTAATGGTAATTGACCAACTTTGTCTGGTATTGATGAATCTGGATCAATATCCATCACGGTCACGGTATAACGTTTTTTGCTAAGATATATTTTGTCATTAGCAAATTTTTCGTCAATAGCCGTTCGAGCATAAACGATGCATGGGTATTGCATTTTTATAGAAGATGGTGGTTGAAAATAGACATTTGGTAAGCCAAGGATGTCCATAAAAACATTGTGTAAGTCACGTCGATGGCCCATTGTAAACACCTCCAACAGTAAGAATTAGTCTCGGGCGTTTAACTTCGATTTTTGTTACAATCCATTTCGCACCCATCCATACAACATATCGAATCTGAGAGAGATTTGCATATGCGTAAGGATCTGAAATAATAGAGAGTTTATTATCAATCACAATATCTTGATTGAGATTCTCCCCATTTTTCCATCGGTTAACGTTTTCTAAAATATCACCACGATAAGTTCTTTCTGTAGGTTGATCAAGCCATACACCAGGTGCCGTTTCAGTTTGGTCAACGTAACCTATTTTTCCATGAAACTTAGCCATACAAATCCTCCTCCCATTTTGAATTCACCACGAATGTTACGCGGTTGCTTTTTCGATGATAAGTGCTGAGCCAGGAAGAACGAGTGCACCAGAGCAACGAGTTTCAATCAGATACTTGTATTGATTGTAATCGATATCGAAGTCGTCAAACATGTTGATTGCTCCGCCTTTGTCTGCGCCAATGTAGTAATCGCTCATGTTAACCACGATACCGATAAGATTGAGAGTCTTTGTGTCATCAATGCGACTTACGTTTTCAAGAACAGGAACTTCGATGATTCGAGTTACTCGAAGAGCTGCTGCCAAATCGTTGATCGTGTTATACAAACGACGACCAGTAGTGTCTTTTAAAAGCAGCATGTCGCCAACGGCATCTGGTGTGCTAAAGAAAACGGGATTACCGCTGCCTTTATAGTTTTTGCGAGAAAGGATAATCGCGTCAATGGTTTGTGCAACTGTTGCATCTGTTGGGATTTCAACTTTAACGCTGTAGAGATCGTCATCAGAATAGATTGGACGTATGTTGTCTTCTTTGATTTTGTCATCGGAAGCCGATGAACGACCGTCGCCAACAAGCACTGCACGGGCAATTTCTTCCTCAAGCATCATTCGCATTTCAAGTTTTAACCAAGCAACAACGTCCATGTCTGTGATGTCCACGATGTCGTCGCGATCAAGTTTTTGTTTCTTGTAAACCGTTGTCGGACTTGTGGCACGTTTGAGCAAAGTGATAACTTCTTCAATTTTTCTGTTGCCTTTTACGTAACCACGCGCACGAGCATCATCGCCTGTAATGTCTGCTAATACAGAACGAATACGACTGAAAGGCGTGTGATGTGCTGCGCCAAAGACATCTTTAACCCAACCTGTTTCACGTTTGATGAATGCTGGAGAAGGCGTGACGTTTTTCGCATCTGGGAAAAGGAAATCGATGTTTTCGATGCCGTAATCACCATGTTCCAAGAAATCGTTCATTGCCTGTTTAAGCGAACCGATTTTTTTTGCAGTTTCAAAGATTGTTACCATGTCGGAATGTGCCAAAGTTTTGCCTTTTTTCTCGTTTTCATCAACATTCGTTTGATCAAATACGTTTTTCTTCATAATCTTATCTCCTTTTAAATTGGAATGTTTTGCACTGTCTGGTTCGTCATCGTTAGACTCACCGAAGGCTTGATGTACCATAGCGTAAACCAAAGCTTTTTGATCATCATTTAGCGTTTCAAAAACGTCACCGAGAGTTTTATCTTCTTCGGTAATTTTTGTAGCGGCATGAGAAATTTTACTTTCTGGTTCATCGTCTGAAGGTAATTCAATACTTTCTTTTGCACAGATAATTGCTTCGGTTTCATCAACAACCACTGAGTCGTCGCCGTGCGAAAATGCAATGTTGTCAATGTATGCCTCCGGGTTAGCCCCAGCAATTACCAAACTCACTTCACGTAAGACGCCGTGAATAACGTTTTTGCCTTTTTCAACAAGCGAATTTGCATAAATCGATAATGCCGTGATGTCGCCATGAGCAACCAATTCCTTGGCACTTTGTCCGCGTTCACTTTCATTGAAACTGCAATACGCATAAACTCCATCTTTTCGATTTTCGAGAATCGCATGACCTAAAATGTTGTTTGGGTCATTATGCAAATGTTGCCAAACTAAAGGCACCTTTTTGCCATCCGAATCTTGAAAAGCATCTTGAAGAATGGTTCTTCCATCTGAGCATTTCAACCCAACTTTGGTTGCATACCCGCTAAAATCGTATTTGTTCTTTGCCATTGTTACTCCTCCTTAATGTTTTCTAAAATTGATCGCTTTGGATATTTTAAATCGTTACGTATTGGCATATTTTTATTTCTAAGTTCATCAGCAACAGGTTGATCTGATGGCTTCATACCTATGATGGATCGCACTTCATTAGAAGTTAAAATCTCATTACGTGTAAATTTATCGGCAATATCGGCGATTTCATTAGCCGGAACAAGTCTAAAGATATCTCGAAAGCCCATAATTGTTTGATTCTGAGTACGTGCAGTTTTAGTTAAAAACTTCCGTCGCATTTCATCAACAATCGCTGTTACAATAGGTTCAACGGTTCGGTTATAATAATTCAACATAGTCTGTTGACTAGCTGTACCATTAAAGACGTCTTCAGTTAAACCCAATTGATTATAAAGCATTGTTGTGAGATATGGAATTTGCGTCATTAAATTATTTTCTGCTGGTCGATTTAATTGTGTAATATGTTCGGTTCCGTCAGTGTAAGCTATTCCGTACTTACCACCAGCAAGTTGTTGTTCAATTGATTTTCTTCGTTCCTCAGCCTGTTTTTGGCGTGCTTCACTTTTAATAACATAAGGTAATTGAATAATCAAATCTAATTTGCCACTACTACTTTGTTCATCAATGATATCCAGAAGATTTAACTTACGAATAAGACGCCGCATTGTGCTGTTCGGCTCATTCATAACTAAGTATAATGGATTTTCAATAATACAAACTATGTTTTTTGGCATAATGATTTGTTCTCTTTTACCTGTTAAATCGTTATAAAGTTCTACGCGAACATGTTTTGGAAACCAATCGACAATTCGTCCCGTTCGCATAGTTTTAACGTCATACGAATTAGACAATTTTGGTGAAAACGTTGTATCAACTGGAACAACTGCAATTGCGCCTTCATCAAACATGCTTAACACGATATCTTGAATAAACATACGTGATGCTTGATCAACGTTTGATTCAACCGTCAGGCAGTTATTAAGACCGCTATCCATGTCGTTTAAAAACCTTCCATTTTGATCCAAACGAACATGTCTGAAATCATAAGCAGCGACATCCATTGCTATACGATTATAAACAGCTGTCACTATTGATTTTTCATTACCGGGAGATAATCTCGGTCGGTTCTGATAATAATTCATCGAACCACTCATGTACGACCAATCATAACTGTTCGTTTCATCTCTTGCGTTAAAAACATTCCACGCATGTTTGAGACGGGATCCAAAAGTATTAGCCATAATCATCCTCCTTTCATAAGATTCTCTTTCTTATAAGCAACTTTCCCAGATGTAAAGACACCCTTCTTCAATTTATCAAGATCGTAACCAGCATCAGCAACTGCTGTGTGAACGCCTAGTTCTCCTCGTTTAGCTACAAATCTGAGAACACGACCTGATGGGGTAGAAACATTACCAATCTTAGTATTCATTAAAGCAGCCAATTTGTTATTGTATTGCAGAATCGTAGAGGACGAAATTTTACCGTTCGGAGTTCGACTAATTTGCAATTGGGATTTAACAAAATCATCCATCTCTTTTGAGACTGTTTTTTGCGTTGCTTTTTTAATCTTTTCTCCTTTTTTACTTGCCCATTTATTATCTCTACGTTCAATTCGAGCTTGTCTTTTTAGCTCTTTTCTAACTCCCCATTTCATACCTAAAACGCCGTGGTGAGTAAGATCCCTATTGAAATTCATACTCACACCTCACTTCGATTTTTTGGCTGGGAACATTTCTTTCATGATATCTTCACCAAAACTTTTTCCAATTAGCTTTTTAATAGCATAAAAAGAAGCCGCTGAAGCCACATCGGTTAAAGTTTTATCTGCTGATTTGTATAAGATATCTTCGACCAATTTCTTACCGCGTTTTTTTTCAGTTTTCGTAAGCTCTTTATAAGCTTTTTCTAACTGGAGTCTTTCATTGAGTCTACGCAATTCCGTCGTCGATAATCCAACAGTGGCTTTTGCTTTATATGATCGACTTTCTTTATGATCATCTGAAGCAGGAATTTTGTCGGCATTTTGTTTTTGAGAAGATGCAACTTTAACGCCGTTTTTAGCTCGATCTTTTCTAACTCCCCATTTCATACCTAAAACGCCGTGGTGATACATTTGATCAACTGGCGTAACAGTATTAACTGGTGGACGATTATCGTAATCCCAATTTTCTCCTGAATTACGTTTTAAATCTAAAACTAAATTCTCAGTTTCAATTTCCATACGAAGACGTTCATTCAATTTCCTAAGTTCTTCTTTTGAAAGTTCACTGATAGATTTAGATTTATCGATTTCAAAAGGAAGTTGAAAAGGATAATCATTAATTGTTTCATCATGTTTCAAGTAAAACATTTTTAAACCTCCTTTGGAATTAATAGAAACCATAATGAACTGATGGCGGACGTAAATTTGGAGTTAAAAATGATGAACCATCAGATTGTGTAATTTTAAGAATGTATACGGTTTCGGTGTTCTTAAAAACTTCAATAACACTCCCTTCACCAGATGGTTGTGGATTATCTCCAGGAAATACTTCATATACTGCGCCATCTTGTCCTCTATATTTTGCATTCATTGGTTCAGAGGAATCGAATAAATGTTTTCCTAAAACTGAGGGAGGTTGTATCATTATTTTACTCATTCAAACGCCTCCTTATTTAATTTAAAAGACACATACGCATCGAGTAAAGCTGAAACAGAGTCGATCTTTTGATCAGCTCGTTTCTTTAAAAGTTTACGATTACCATTGGTGTCTTCCATAATTATGCAATTACCCATGGTGAATGCAAATAATTCTTGATCAAATATTAACATACGTTCTTCTGCAAGCTTTTTCATTTCACCAAGTGGAACGGATTCAGTCTTAGCACCCTGTATAACTTTTTCAATTCCATAAGGGCCATTCTCTTTTTCCCAACGAGCCACAAATTCTTTTGCATTATATGGATCGAATCCAAAACTTCTGACGTCGTATTGACAATCCTGAATAAAATTATCAAGATCGTCGTAAACATCCATCATATCAAGAATGGTGCCATCCAACACCATTAAAGAACCTTCCTCAATAAACTGATCATACTTTAATCGCATTGCACCAGGAAGTTTCATTAACGTTAAACTTGAAATATAACAACGCGTCTTGATTCCAAAATCACCGCGTGGAAGAGGGAATAAGAATGTGAATGCGCAGAAGTCATCACCTTGAGATAAATCGGCACCCATTGCGCATGGAAGAGCCCAGAAATCTTTTCGACGATGCGGCAAAGTTTCTTCATACGTAAAGAAGTAGGTATATCCTTCCATTGGGATACCAAACCTCTTTGCTAGTATGTCATTTCGAGTCGAAGGTGCGTTTTCAGCTCTTTCGACTTCCAATTGATAAACCTCATACGTAACAGTTTTACCAAGATTAGGATTGGCTTTTAACCAAGTCTCTGGATGTGGAACTTCGAGAACGTCATCTAATCGATAGTAGAAAATTGAAACGTGTGGGTTTGGATACTCTCCTTTAAGAATGTTCATGAGTTCCATTTTGATTGTATCACCAGAACCATTACGAACAGTTCCTTCAGAAGAAGCCGCGATGATAATGTAATCATCAAGTTTACTTGCGCCTTGTTCAATTGCGCCAACTACATCTTCTCTGATATCACCAGAAAGCCATTCGTCAACTGTTGAAATTTTCGGACGAAGACCTTGTAGTTTATCTATAGACATGGGACGCGCTTCAAGTAAAGAACCAGTTAAAAAGTTTTCGATTCCTTTTTTCGTTGAAGCTAACTTTACTCGGTTTGCCCGAGACCCAGTAGTATTTTGTAAAGAGCCTTCAGTTAAGAACTGAAAGAGTGGACCGCGTGCTCTAGTTATGGCCGTACGAATTGGTGATAAAACTTCTTCAGCCTGTTTTAAAGTTGGAGCAGTTGTAATTTGATGCGTGGTTGTCGTGTCAACATTAAGAAAGTAATTTTGTATACAGCTGAGATACATCGATTTAGCCGCACCACGAGCAACTATGAGATATTGTTTATTGATTAATCTTTTCTTGATCATTTTGGTTTCATAGTGGCCGCCGCGATTCTTTTTGTCTGGAACATAAACGCTTCGCTCAACAAAGTAATACCAACCAAGTAATTGCTCGCCCCATAATTTAAACGATTCGAGTAAATGCAAATCTGATCCATCCGTCAGTGTCAACTCAATTTCGCAATATCGAACAAATCCTTCAACTGCTTCATCATCGTAATAAACTCCAGGGTTGCGGATCAAATCATCAATGCGATTCATCTCTAAAGAAATTTCTTTGTTTACCGGTATGTCGCCATTTAAGACTTGCTCTCGGAAAGCACCATAATAGCGAGGAGTTGCGGTATTGGATAAACTCATATTACGTTACCTTTGTCTCAGCTTGTACATTTATTCGCCATTCATACTCAGCGATTTGTTTAGTGATTGCATCAACAAGGAAACCGTTTTGAGGAGGATCGAAAATCAATCGAACACGTAAATAAATATCAGAACGTATTGCTTCCAAATCATTACGTGAATCAATAAAATCAATCCAAGTTGTATTTGATGTAATCACAAAACCGTCAGATGGTCCAACTCCGAGTTGTGTTAGTACCATGATGGCGCCATTGATGTACATGATTATTTCTTCATCAAAGGCTAAATCATCAGGTTCGATACCTAATAATTTTTTAATGCTCGTTAAAACTATTTCCATAATATCGTATCCCCCTTTCGTCGTTCTTGTGGAAGAGTGACTAATGATGAAGCATTTCCAAAATGGATTGCGTTATGTGTATCGAGCGAAACGCAAATTAAAAATTCTGGTTCGAGAATTATATCGGATCCATTATCGAAATCTTCAATGATAATAGGGTTCATGTGATGAACTCGAATATTCATTAAAAGATCTCGATCTGGAATTGCTAAATCACAAGCGTTATCACGAACGATAACATGATTGCGAACTAACTTCCATTCTCGTGAAGAATAGAATGATTGATTTATGTAACGATCGAAACCAAAAGTTGCTTTTCCTAAAAGTCCTTCAAGTCGTAAATACGCATAGCGTTCTTGAAAAGTGGGAAGACGGATTAAGTCTTTATAAGATCTAGTCATAATCTTCATCTCCCATATCACCTTTGTATGAACTCATAGCTTTTAATGCATTTCTATAAAGCTCTTCGGTTTGTTTCGAAGATTTTATTTGATCAGTTTTTGCAGTGATCAAATCTTTTTGTTTTTCTAAGATTTCCCTTTCGATTTTTGCGTTTGGCGAACCTAATTTTAAGTAATGTGTAATCACTTGTGAGCTCGCACGTCCTTCTCGTAATTGTTTTTCTGCTAAATCAATAGCTAATGACACCATTTGGTTTTCACGAGCTTCGACAGTCTTAGCAGGCGGTCTCTTTCGTAATGCTTTTTCATTTGTTTCGTTAAAGTTTGACATGAATAGACCTCCTTTCATAGAAATTCGATTCGGTTTTAAACCATTTGTTGTATACTTTTAACGAGGTGAAAAGTGGAATGGAAAACCAAATATAACCGCCGGGGCTTTTTTAGAG
>JAHDVE020001535.1:0-62341 GCA_022606495.2 Halesus radiatus | reverse complement strand
TCTAATAAATATTGTTTCGTTGTTCGAAAACGATTCCGACTTCCGATGCTTTGTTAATGTGTTGTTCGATTGGCAGGATGTGCCCAGCCACCTTTGTTTGGAATGAGTTAAATAAAACGTCAGCAGTACGGCAGTGCGGAGGAGAGGGGCTTGTCGAATATGCGCAGGGCATGGTGGGTCTGCACGTGGTAGACCGCCTTAAATAGCCTGCGAAAGCCAGTTCGAACGAGTTAGCATTCAATCGCCCGCCTGACAAGACGCATTCTCTCTCCACTGCCTGCTCGACTTCTCATCTACTCGCCTTCTTTTCTTCTGACCACTGCTTACCTTGCACCTCCATCGGACTAGTGCCTCACTGGACCCAGACCAAGCAACGCCACAAGGACAAGGCCCGCTCAACTACAAAAGTCGTAAATAAGGGTCTTGTCGTTAATATCGTTCCTCCTCGCAGAGGGAACAGTAGGTTGTGCTCTCTCCCCTCCCACCCCTCTCCACAGATCGGGATCAGCCGCCCCATACAGTTCGTTTGTGTCATTACGTCTGGTACAAAAAGCTTACAATTCTCTTCCTATAATAAAGTTATCCCATGTTAAGGGGAGAGGGACGTCGGAGAGGGATTATTTATTAATTTGAAATAATGATTTTACACAAAATAAATAAACACAATGTTTTTAAAGAGAAAAATAATGATTACATATTTTTTTAAATTTACACAGGTTTAGCATTTATCCAAATTAAATCAGAAATATGACCTTCTTCTGACCGTCCTACGTATATTTTACAAAATCGAATTTTATGTACCTCAAAAAATACTTTTCATGAACACTAAGTTTAATGATTTTTTAAAGGCGGATATGAAAACTTTAGTTAAGTTTATTTTTTAAAAACATACCGGGTACCGGGAAAAGATAGCAATTATTTTTCTCAACTTTTAAAAACTATTTTCATATTTTGTGAAACGGTCAGAAAAAGTATAAGACTATGATCACAGACTATGTAAAATTTAAAAGTATATAGGTATTAAATATTTTTCTCTTTAAAATCATATTGTATTTCCTAATAATATTATCACCATCTTCAATTGATCTGATGTTTTCCGGTAGGCTGTTGAAATAATTTTTTCCTAGATAATGTATATTGTTGTTGCGCAAATGAGGTGTTATATTTATGTGGCGAGAAAATGTGTTTTTGTCGGGTGATTCTCAGTTAAAAAACTATGGTTTTGTTTTTCACTTATTATTTGAATTATTATGCTTTTCCGGTCTCTATCAATAAACTTCAATACTTTATATTCTTCATAAATAAGGTTTGTTGGATAATCCCTTGGTTTTTTTTAATTACTTATTCGATATTGCACAATTTCAACTAATGTTGGCATCTTTGTTGTCCAGGATTGGGAGAAGCCGTAGTACTGCTGCAGGCCTATCTTGGTCTAGCCTGGACCACCGGTTGTGCTGCCTTTGGTCTGCTTGTCGTGAAGTCATCTCCGGAATGTCGAATCGGCCGCCAATACCTCTGCCAAGCAGCCGTGTTTATGTGCGGGCTGTCTATCCTCGCCTTCACGGCTGTGCACGGCAACTATCATGGTTATGTTATGTTTGCATGGATATATGGTAAGTTTGACAAAATAACTCACGTAAACTAATTACTTAGTTATCAATAAACAACTAAAATCTTCTCAAATTCAAAGTAGAACCTGTCTTCCGACAGTATGTAAAATCTTAAGATATCGAATTATTGGAATGTACTAGCAACTGGAAAAAAAGACATGGACATAAGTAGTCAAATTTTATAAGTAAATACATAGTAGCAAAATATAATATTTTTCTATTGTTCACCTAGGTACCAAAATATTCTCTTTTCAACGATTGATTCCTCAAAGTCAAACCTTGTGTGACTCCGACCCTGACTCAGATAGTGCCAGATTGCTGTAGGTACTCTCATTTTAGATTTTTGCATCGATTATGTGTACTTTTTAATCAAACAACCATGGGAGATCGTTTGATAGGTGAAACAAGGATAACACTGTTAACATTGTTTAACACTGTATAACACTGTTTAACATAGGATAACTAGCTTTACCAAAACTAGTTGCTTAACTATGCAGTCAACAAAAATGTTTTTAAACATCCGAAACTATTTATTTATATAAGCCATTTTGTTTATGTCTAGGAATTTTCTGCGGAGGATATCACTATTCCCTGAAGATGTATACGTACGAGAGAGTTCGATCCAGAAACTTCGCCAGAACTTGGGGCTTCGTGCAATGCTCTCAGGCCATTCCGATTGCCATTGGAGTACCTATTTCAGGTGATATAATATATCTAAATAAATACTAAAATAAGGTTAAGATTTTAATTACACATATACATATTATCTCCACTAGATTCTTAAAATACAAAAATTACTGCCATCTGTTGACACCTTTGCAAACTGATAAGATTGCTTAGCGGCAGACACACCAAATGTACCCGGAATTTTGCTCATCTGCATAAAATACTCTGTCATATAAATGTTTTGAGTTTCTTCCATCGGTTTGGGGCTTACATAATATATTGCCCTTCCAGAAAACAGACAGACGTTCACAATTTATTTTGTGACCCTCTTCCACCCCAAGCAAGAAATATTTCGAGATATTTTTTGGTGAATTCACCCATCATTCAATAATTTCAGGGCACAACCTAAATACGTACAAATACGGAAAAATATTATCTTCAAAATTAAATGTTTACAACAGTCCCCAGAGTTCAAACCTGTGCAGCTAAAATAATTCAAACATGTTCTAGGGGTCATTACTAGAAGTGCCTATGTCAAATATGTGAATTAGTCATGAAAGGCGATTGTTTGTCGATTTCTTGGTTTAAAATATGCCAAACCATTGCATTGACGCAGTACATAAGCCTCAAATATCTTTTTAATCTGGAGCGGCTTTCAAGCATTTATAGCATTAAAAGGGGCCCATTTTTTAGTACTTTCTGATACTTAACGAAAAGGTGGGCAGAAACGATAGATCGCCACACAACTCAATCTTGCCACACGCAACACGATCCTCGCATCATTCATATTCATGCACCATTTCATATGTATTCTTTTATTATGACTCTTGATATGACCCGACTAAAGTATTGATCGTGTCATGGCTACCTCAGGCGCCCACGTCTTCTACCATTCACTTTCGCATTGTATATTCTCCTGGCGCTCTTTTTATAGTACTTATTACTAAGAAGTGGAAAAATTGCAATGAAAAAAACAAAAAAATGCACTAAAACTTGACAAAAATATTCAAAATGTTGGATTCGCTCAAATAATTAAGATTTATATTGTTTTTTTCATTTAATGATATTCATATTAGAAATTGTTTTATGAAATGAGTTTTGGCGAAGGTTATTTCAATAAAAGGAAATAATATTTATTACATTTTTAAAAGTAGTTTATTGATATAAAAAATAAATAAAATAACAGAAGACTAAAAAACAGTATTAATAGCCTGAATTTAAATTATGCAATACAATTATAAAAACAGTTAACAACTAAGTATTTTTTAAAGTTTTCCGAGGTGAAATTATGCCTTCTATCAGTAAACATGTGTTTGAAAATCGAGAAACTTCTCTCAATATCTATTGATGTAACAGGAGAATTTTTAAATTAACAACCGGCCCGATTACTCCACAGACTTTTTTGCAATCCGATTCAAATCTGTTTATCAGAGCAACTGACTCTACTAAAGCAATAGATGTACTTTCTAAACTTAATAGTGTTGTAGATACGACAGAATAATTTATTTGGTAAAATTCAACAATTCCACCTGAATATTTTTTTTCTTCAAACCTAAACTAAGAACCTAATAACCTATTTTAAATACAATACAGTATATTAATTACATATAAAAATAGGTTATTAGGTTCTTAGTTTGGGTAAACTGAGAAAAAACTAACCTAATAATTCTTACAAAAACTTCAAACTTTACTAAGCTTTAAATGAATTTATATGCATTATTTTGCTTTTTCACGTATGGTAATATTTTTTTCAAATTTTTAGTAATCTGAAACAAAGTTTTATTTTAAAAACCTATTTGTATGTGAGGCGGAATTGTTGAATTTTACAAATTATTTTTATAAATTTTAAATGTTTATTAACTCTGTATTTTTAAAAGGATCTTTCGAGTGTCTGGGGAAGAGTCGGTCAGATCGTCAATTACACTTTTAATTTCATCATAATTGTTAGCATAAAATATAGCTGCGTTAAGCTATGTGCCCCAACAACTGTGACTGATGATTTGGAAATTTGTCTTTGTAAAATTGAACGCGTGTTGGAGCTTTTAAATACATATATTATATTTTTTTAATAAGGTGATTTACCATGGGAGACTGCTCTCTCACACATTCTGCAACTCTGTTTATACCGTGAGGAAAACAGGTTACATTGATTAAATTGCAAAAAAAAAAGAATTTTATATTGTCCTGCCTTAACCACATAAGGTGCCATATCAGATAAAAATAAAATAAACTTTTCTGATGGGATAACATCAGGCAAGAAAAAATTTGTCAGTGAGTCTTGCACGAATCTCGTTATTGTCAAATTATTAATTTATTTGAAGCACAAAGATATGATTTATTATTATTTAATAATTTTTATTTATATTAAAATAATAAAATTTGATTATGGACGGACGTATCCGATGTTAACGAGAGTACAATGCTTTTTTTTAATAAAAAATGGGTACTACTTTAAACGTAAATAAAATATATGCATGGAGTAAAAATAAAATAACAGGTACTTACAATTTTTCAACAGCACAAAACAGGTTATCTCCATCCCAATTCAATTCTCGATAACACTTTATTCACAACATGTTAAATTCGGTTTTAAGCATATTAATTTTAAATTCAGTTATGTTTTAAATGAATGGTTTCAAATCATAAACTTGAAACGCTCGTGTTCGAATTGATAATCGCTTAAAACGCCCAGCCCGTAATCGAATCTTCCCATCAATGTCCAATCCTGGGCGATACCCGCTGTTAACTAATACATATTTATATTTTTCAAGAATATCTCATCCATTACAATGGCCTGGTTTAAATTATACTGATGCTTTTCGAGGAATTTACAGAACCTACTATTATAAGATCAGGTAAAACCACATTTACTAACTGTGGTAAATGATAAAGGTGATAATTGATAATATAATGTTTTTCATTTGATAAAATTATGATTTTTTAGCAGAAAAATGCAAAAGTTGCACTAACCTTATAAAAATGCATTTTGTACGAAAACCAATGAAAAAATGCAAAAAGAAAAAATCAAAATGCATTTTTCCCTTCTCTACTTATTCTAAAAAACCACCAGTCTAAAAGAAAAAACAAGATTTAATGTTTTCTATTAGAACACACATATAATTTTCAAGAATAATTATTACATAATAACATACATTCATGAACTACTGTAGAATAAAATTGATATAGCTTTCCTTATAATAATGTATTTAATACTTCATTCATTCAATTGCAATCCCAGTCCTGAACGGGTTGGTGAATCCGTGCTGCCGAAAGGCCTCTCCGTCCCTCCTCATCCCACTGTCCCCTCCTCTAACCTTCCTCTCCAGTCTTAGTATCTCTTTGCGCAGTCTCCTGTCCTCGTTTGGCACAACCCCACACATGTTTAACATAATATTACAACTAACACTTATTTTTCTTGATATATTTTCTGAATGAATATGGATTACTGATGATATTTTTCAATCTTTTACTAAATCTATAACGTATATTATGTATTCTTATTATTTGATGACTAGATGATATCTTTGGTTTTATTTCGATCTCCGAGAAAATCTTCTATGAAAATTTTAAGCTCTTTTTGACTTCCCCGGTTGTTTCACATCGTCATTTTTTTAATTTGTCTGAGAAGACAATGAGGAATGTTTTATATCTCCCAGACAGGAAGTACAGTTTCTTCTTTTTTCTGTGCCTTCTTCGGCAAAAACAATTCAGGGTGAGATTCTGTGAGAGATCTATGTATGGTCATGTGGTTAAGGTAGTGCTCCATTTGAAGAAACTGTCTCCCGCATTTGGAGCATTTGTGGTTAGCTCCGAGACTTGAAGGGGCATCATTATTTTTATGACTTCTTCTCCTGTGCCTGTTCAACAAAAACATCTCCGGGAAACTCTGGGAACACTCCTCGCAAGAATAAAGTTTCTGATCATCGTGCAAGATTTGATGGTTCTGGAGATAGCGCAGAGAACTGGTGGAGAATGGGCATTTATCGCACTTCAAGGTATTACTTTTTCCATGAATGCTGAAGTGCACTTTATAAGTGTGAAGATCCGGAAAAGTTTCATCGCACAGCGTACACTTCAATGGCTGTGGAGAGGAATGCATCTGCTGTATATGGACATTCACATCTCTCCTAGAGCTGAAGCTGGTGGCGCACAGTTTACAAGGATATTTAGGACAATAATTGTCAATGTGTGTCATTTTGTGCTTGTTAAGCTCTTGCCAAGTCAAATTGCCCAATTTGCAAACCTGACACTCAAACAGCTTGAAAGGTTTATTTGTAGTGTGTATTCGCAGATGACATTTGAGTTTGTTTTTATTAAGTGTGGCGTAGGAGCAATATCCGCACTTGAAAGTAAACCCGGACGAGTGCTGGGCAGCGTGGCGCTTCACCTTACAGAGTTCCGGGGAAGCGTACTCGCAATACTCGCACTTGTGTAGTTTATCCTCATTGTGTCGAAAGCGGATGTGTCTGGTCAGCTCCTCGGAGGTGATGAAGGTACTTGGGCAGTACTTGCAGGTGTTTGGTTTGGTGCCTGAGTGGATGATGAGATGACCGCTTAAGGACGTGGAGGTCTTGAAAGCCCTCTGACACAAGTGACAAATGTGCGCCCCATTGCCAGAGTGAGTCCTCATGTGTCGAACCGTCAGGCTCTTCTTCTTATGAGTGTAATCGCATTTATCACAGGCATACCATATGCCTTTTCTTTCTGGGGGTTTTTCCAAGTCGAGGAAATGACTCACATGAATATTATTTGGGTCTATTTGATCAGCTGCAATAATCACGGGCTCATATTCAGTTGTAGGACTTGCATCATTCAATAGACTTTCCTCAGAGATTGTAGATTCTTGGATATGAGTCTCCTCCAATGGTGGAATACCTGTAACTGTTGGGTTGATATCCATTGTTTCGCCCTCCTCGATTACCTCACCTTCTTTGAGTATTTGACTATCCTGAAAACTGACCGTTTGACTCTCATCAGTTGTTTGAGCTTTCTCAATTGCAACATTTCTACAAAGTTGATCTCCCAAATCAGCCGGTGTACTTTCCGTCCGTGTGACAATTAGTTCCCCCGTGTTATCAGAGTTCCCTCCCTTCTTTACAATGAGCACATAGCTGACATTGCCAGTAACAGACAAAGTGGGAATTATAATTATTGTTTGGTTTACCTTTGCATCTTCATTGGGAGGTACAGGATCGGGTATAACTTGACAAATGGTTTCATTTGGTATAACTTGACAAATAGTTTCATCAGGTATAACTTGAGAAATGGTTTCATCGGGCGTAACTTGAGAAATGGTTTCATTTGGTGTAACTTGAGAAATGGTTTCATCAGGTGGTTTCCAAGGAAAATTACTGTAAATATCACCCGGTAGAGAAGATAAATCTTCACTGCTGGCTAAATCGTTCATCACCTCGAGAAGCAATTCATCATCAATATCGGCACTCATTCTGCCACTTTATTTCCAAACCTTTTAAAGATTAATCATTTCTAAAAAGAAAGAAAAAATTCAACATCATTAGAATAGTTTTGGGTAATACAATAAACAGTAGAAAAGGTTAAAAAAAAGTACAGCGAAAGGGCAATTTCTTAAGTGCAAATAAAATAATAACTAAAATTTCGATGGGACAGTCCCACATTCACTTTTGAAAAATGTTGGCTGTCTGATCAATGACGCTCCTTCATTCTTTCAAGTTTAGTTTAAACAATCAACAATTGAATATCATAAACGTAATTACCTGATGGAATTCGGAAACAGATCCTTACTATTCGGACGAAAGAAAATCATCACGAGCAGGAATTTGACACTTCACTTTGACATTTCGTCTAAGCCACAGAAACTGTAGAGATAAATATTTTTTATAGATACGAAATTAAAATCCATAGACTATATTTGAAATATGAATGTCTCCATTCACATTATTTTTTGTATTATCCTAAGATTTTATGGAGTTTCAGGCAAAGAATGTTAAAAATTCAACTTATGACCTTGCCATGTACATAATGTTAAGGCGCCGACGCGATCTGACAGATCAATATATAGCTTTCCCTCAAGGTAAATTCCCTACCAGGGTGACCAAAACTAATGGTAGGAACGAATATTCATTTTGAAATTCAGCATCCGCGCTTTAAAATCTTTCGAGACTTTTCAAAACTAATTTTATTCGTTGTTTTTCTTTATAGGCTACATCAATGTTGGTTGTGGGGGAAAGTCTGGATATTACTTTAGCTCTACGTGTGTTATTGTGGGAAGTCTGGCACTATTCTTCATTGACCTTCACAGGAGGAACATTTCACGACACAAGCATACCAGGTGAGTAAAAAGTCTTCACCAATACCAAGTATTTCAAATATAAATCAATCGTGTTTGACAAAATTATTTTTCGGTTGACTTGATCTTGACCTTGATTATCAAGGTTAAATATAAAATATGTAATAATTATTAATTGATAAACTAAAGTTCTTTAAAACTTAAGACAAGATTTTTGTGCATAGTGCAAAGGGTAACAATTATTATTTTTATAAACAATAATTATTAGAGCATCTGACCGGACATTAGAAGGGTGCGGGTTCGAGTCCTGCCGGCGACATTTATCTTTGCTCGGAAGGTTTTTTCAATTTGGATGAGTGTTTTAGATTAATAATTATTGTTTATAAAAATAATAATTGTTACCCTTTGCACTATGTAATAATTATTCACTTTAAACCAAAATGTCGATAACAAGATACACATAGTTGTGTTTAGACTAGACTCTTGTATTTCGGTTTTTACATCATCTAATCTTCATATTTACAAAAAGTGTGATATTTCTGCTTACAGGAGCAATGGAAGTCAGGTGTTGTGCGACTCCAAGAGGTGTCCACAAAGACGAAATTCCTTCTCCAAAGAACCCGAGAGGGACGGATCTCTTCCTGGGTCTGCAGCTGCGGCAGCCTTAGGTAAACAGTGTTTAAGCCTCAATTAATTTTTATTTTCATCATTCGTCAACTGGTATTTCTTGAGTTACCTGTTTAGAAAGCAGTATGTCTATATAAAAAAACGCTTCTTCATTTTCTTTAATATAATATCTAACGTTGTTTTCATTGCAGTACTTGGTGGTGAAATGGGCAGTCCAACGGGTGGCGAGGCACATTCTGCGCCTGAGATGAAAGCAGAACTAACCTGTATCTCTGAAGAAGGGCTAGCTGATATGGACCTGCCTGACAACCTGCTCGAAGACCTTGACTATATTGGTGACTGTATCACCAGTTGTAATAAGGTGGAGGATTCTAAAAATTTACTCTCTTCTTACTATTGACAATAACTTTTCCAAATATTCCAATTTATAAACAGCAAAAAGAATTTTTGCTAAAATAATTTCGATAATATCGACGTAATATTTTTCGGCAATGTCGAAATTCTATTTGTTGATGAATTAAATCACTGCGTGAAAAGATGATATTGGTACTTTATTTTTAAGTTACTGATACTTTTTTTATTGTTTTAGGTTGAAAACTACCTCATGCTAAGTGAATACGAAAACAATCTCATAGCTGAGATGCCTGTAATCCTCGATCGCAAGGGTCGAAAGTGGTCCTTGGCCAAAGGAGCAACCAGAACCGTTGGCATCGGGGGAGTTACCTTAACTTCTGAACAGCCGCTGGACCCTGACGAAAACAACATAATTAGCCAAGTTTCCTCAACGAACAACTACGGAAGACCCACAAAATGGAAGCAAACCCCACCACACACTGCAAACAACCGACTTATTACGGTCATTGATGAAGCTTCTGTTTAGTTGCAGATAAAACTACTGTTTTTCTATGAAATATGATAAGAGACAGGAACTTGTTTATTACTTCAACCAAATGTAAATCAAATATTCAACGCGCCCATGACAAATTACGGAAAATATGTAATTGCTCATTATAATTATCTATTTATAAACCAGGGCAACTCAACTTAACATCGGCTGACATTCCTTGAATTCGTAAAGGTAATTAATACCTGTCCGTTCATATTTCATTCAAGTTTCACAATAAATTATAAGGTAGTCGTTAAGTTGAATTTGATAGGTAATCTGTGCAGACAAGATTTACGTTAGTTATTCAACTATAAGTAATACTCATTTATGAGGTTTTTATAGATTCAGTAGACCCAATCAATGGTTAGATTAAAATTATAGAAAATGGTGGATGTGATGATTCTAATTATTATATAAGTAATAATTTATCAATTTAAGTTACTATTTTTTTTTTCTTAATTTACAACCCTTTTTGTTTTTTTAGTCCTGAAAATTTAATTTAGCTTCTGAAATAGTTTTTAACGCCATTATTTGGTGTATTTCAGTTAAGGCAATTTATGCGGCTAACTTTAAACAATACAGGAACTCATAAATCAAATATGATCACTCTCAAACAGAAAATTCCTCAGTACTTCGAGAACAAAATAAATACATATATCAAAATAATATTGTAGATTTTCGGAACACCCATAAGCCTCCTGACAAAGAGCCAAATGTCCGAACCATTATACCCTGAAGGTTGTCACTAAAATAATCCAACTCTTTCGTTTTTGATTAAAAAATAGACGTGTATGACCAACTTTCGTTCAATACAAATTAATATTAATGTTCCTATGTAGCAATTTGTAGTTTATTTTTTACTACGCATGTTATGTTACTAAACAATAATGTTTAACGTTCTTAATAACGTATTTATTTATATTTTCAAATGTTTGAACAAATTATTGTTTTAGTTTTACTGGCAATGCTATCACAACAAAATAAAAGTATAAAGGCATGCAACGGAGACTTATTCTACAATGCAAGGTTTAGATTTTAGTTTTGAGATTATTTTAAAGAAAGTCTCATAATTATTTTTATTGGTAACAAAGAATGGGTACAAAATACAAACATTATTAATTTATAAATCTAGGCCTAAACTTTTCACTGCCATTTACCTAAATAATAAACTTAATACAATTTTATATTTAAATGTATAATTAGGTGTTTCATATTGATTATAATAATTAACTATTGCCAAATGTTTATTATAAAATATACTTATGAAATAAACGTTTTATATACATACATAGTAGGTAATGTGTAATACATATTATTAATCTATAACTTTTTTACGGAATTTGTTTAGAAACAGTACGATAAATAAATTAATTTTCCATTTCAAATTAAAGGCCGTTTAAAATTTTGAATAATTACGTTTTAGGTTTTGTAACTTGATCTATAGGTTTTATTTGTAGATTTTTTTTACCTTCAACAATCTTCTTTTCGTAACGTTACGGTGTATTTTTCTTTTTTTTAATAATTTGAATAATAACAATTTTTTATATAATCTATTTTGATCGTCAATACCAATCTATTTTTATATAATATACCCTTATAATTAACAGTTTACATGTCTCAAATTAAATTATTGCTCGTAAAGTGTGGTTCACTAAATAATTATTAGTTATAAACACTCCTGTTTTGCGACACTTTTTGCCTTTAATGTATCCGTTTAAAAAAAAACAACATTATGTGTAACAAGAAAATGATTAATTAGATTACTAATAAGTTTCATGCGTTTTATTTATTTACTAGATGTAGAAAATCTCTGTGATTTCAATATACAACCATTTTAATCATAAGAATCTAGAATATTGCACTATTTATACAGTTTCACATTATTTTAATTTCTGTTGATCGCATAATATTATTTACGTTAAAACTAGTTCTGATTTTCTAAAGTTATTTAATGCCTAATCTGTAATCTCCAAGCAAATTTAAAGTATTTTCTAAACCAAAGAAGGAAATAATCTGAAATGTCGTATTTCTTATTGTACATCACCCAGATTTATTCAATTACTTATTTTACTTAAGCTGGATCTCCTGCGATTGTTTTTTTTTTCAAAACATTACACTAAAACGACAAAACATTAGGGCGTTGCCCGTTAATGTGGCCATATACATTTGTTTATTTATATACAATGTTTTTACTTTCCATGGCCAATGAAAAACATTTTTGTGTAATGTTTAAAAAAACATTCCCAGGAAACCCGCCTTTACAGGTCGCTTCCCCGTGACTCGTAATCGTGAAAAAAAAATCCTGCAAATAAAAATAAAATGTGGCTAACGTTTATTTTGATCTAATTATTTTGTAATTGATTTCTACAGTATCAAAGTTACATAATTAATATTTTATCGGGACTTTATTTCTCATTTTACCTAATGAAATAAACTGTATTTTGTTTGTTTCCATTTTTGTCAATAAATAACAATTATGTCTTAGAAATAAATGTAAGATCATTATTTATGAATTTATAAATAACTAGTCCATTTATTGATCTTCCATGTTTACATAGATTTTAAATCCTAGCAAATGTTTTTAATAATTTAAGGAAAGTCTTATGGTATTATTTATTTTTCAACAATATTTATTATATTTTAGTTATGTTGTACGTGTGTACACATTTTTTTCAATTTTAATATAATAGTTGTGTAATTTATCAAAAAAAAATAAAATAATGCATTTGGATTCCGAGTTTCATTAAGAATGGGCTGCTCTGATTTAATTTAAAAAGAATGTAAATTCTTGTTTCCGAACCACCCTATAATATTAATGATTTATTGTTGAATATTATTTAAAAACAGGAATTTTTTAATGTTTTGGCGTGGCTGGAACACGTTGAACCTTAAAGTACAGTTGAAACATTTTAAAGAAATTCTTGCTCATGTAGTGGTGCACTGCATCGTAGGACTTCTGTGGGGTGAGGGGGGGATTACGGGCGAGTGTTCCAAGCAATTTCGAACCAATTAAAACCACTATCGGTGTGCACCACTACACAAATAAGATTCTCTTTAAAATGATTTGACTCTGTGTTGTTCTATTTCCAATCTTCACTAATAGGTAAACAGAAAAACATTATTACACCTATAATCCGAATCAAAAGTATAATAAAACCAATAAAATATAAATACTTGTATAATATAGAATTGGTCGGATTTAAAAAAAAAACATAATTTTGGTCATCTGATCTCATCTCCGGACAGTTCCCTGGCAGCAATAAATAACCTACAATGAATGTTACGTTCGATGTGGGAGTGGATCCAAAACCTCATTTTTTTCTCGTTCGAAAGAATAAATAACATACCGGAGCCTCGTCTTCATTGGATTCACTCGACATTTTTGGAATTTATCTTTGAAAAATCCGATAACATTCAGCAGTAAATGTGATAATATAAATCTGCAATACCGAGAATTTACTGGCGGCTACAAATCACTACATACCAGTAAGAGAGTCGATGAACGAAATATCGCGATATATTTCCGGCATTTTTGATGCACCCGGTTATGCCGATTCCCTACCGTACCGTCAAAGAGTGGCCTGAATGGGAATAATGCCTGTTACACACAGTTAATATAATATGTGGGCGTGGCATATCTCTCAATATCGCTCACCATACAATCTCATACAGTCGTCACACACGGGTACTATCATATATCTGTCACAATTGAATGGCAAGCGTACCCCTCCACATATATATTATGATATTATCTTATTCTGTGTACTAAGCATAAAGTGAAACTCCGTGAGTGGCACGTTTCATTTTCTATGGTGTGGATGCTGCATAATAAATTAAAAGAAGAAGAAGATCTAAAAATAAAATGCTTTGAGCATAGACAAAATGGCATGACAGTTCCAAAACGACTTTACGGAATCGGTACCTGTCTGAATTTTACCAATAAAAAAATCGGTTTTCGTCTATTTTTCAGGCACAATTACGTGCCCTGAAGACTATTATTGTTTTAATAAGTCTTGTACATAGTTTACCGTAAATGGGAACTCGTTATGGCTTATGAAATTCTACACTTTTTACCCTTGGTTTGCTTCGTCCTCTTCCCGGCGACGTTTTTGCTAACGTAAGTACACATTTTAGCAGTATATTTACATCAACAACTTCCTCCGTCGATTTATTGCTATATTAACTATATTGATGAAGTACATAGATTGCTTTGACATGTTGCATGCGCATTATACAGTTTTCGTTTTATACAAAAAAATATTTGCAGGTATATTTGGGCAGTATTACTCGAACACGTTGAGCCAGATTTTCCATACATCAGTGATGCGGCTGCATACTCACCGGAAAGTTGTGTGTTTGCCCAGTTGATAAATATCGGATGTGTGATACGTACGTATTGAAGGCAGCACTTAGACATTCCTGTCATCGCAGTCCACAGGCCAATAGTCACTGTTCCGAGTCCCACTGTGATATCTAGGGACATTCAATCAAACTAACTAACCCTCATCGCAATATAATATAATTCAACTTAAATTAATGTTCCAGTTGTTTATGTTGATCAAGTCAAAGTTATCCATTTTATTGAGTTTTGTGTGTAGCTCATATTAACATTGTAGGAATCTCATAACTATAACAGTGTAGGTTTATTGCTAGAAGTGTTATTTCACTAAAAAGCGTATTATCATGTCGCCCAGAAGAGATAGGAATAAGAGCAACAGCAAGAGGGAGCACAGTAGTCACGCTCGGGGAGAAAATGGGAGCTCAGAAAACAGCCGAGGCTCGTACAGCTCCAATGAAGTGTGGACAGAGCATGTTAGCTCCTCGGGGAAAAAATATTACTACAACAGCTTGCTGGGCATATCTCAGTGGGATAAGCCATCGGACTGGGTGGACCCTCCCAACCGCAGAAATGTCCCCAGCAGCCGAGAGGAGGACATGGCGGAGCATAGCAGCTCCAAGAGGTATAAAGAAAGCAGCAGCAGTAACCACACTAGCCAGGAATCCAGCTACAGGGATCAACACAATGACTCCAGGAACAGAGACTCCTCCCGAAACCCTCACTACTCCCACACTGCGCACAACACAGAGGTGCAGGTCCTCCACGATACGGACACTTCCTCGGGCGGCAGTACCCCTGTCCTGGACACGGGCAACAAGATGAAGCCCATCGTACAAGACGTACACAACTCGGTACCCATGGTCAGTGCCTTGCCGAGGAATCTCTCCCACCAGCAGGTGCCCTCTACACCCTCGGTGACCTACTCCTCGGCCATGAACCACTGCGCTCCTTCCATACACTCGGACCCCCTCAATCGACACACACCCGTTTTGCTGTCAAAGTCTAAGATCGAGGGCATTCAGAACACCGGCGCTTATGGAAACTTTACGCAGTCGGAGAGTCCGATGTTATCTCCTTCTCTATCGAAGTATGTTTCTAATGAGCTTGTGAAGCATGTGACCGGTTGGCCTGCGGAAGTATTAGAACGACAGGCTCAGAAGTATTCTGACGAAGCCTACACCCTGGGTGACCTACAATGCATGAGGGTTTGTACTGAACTGAAATGCGCTCGGGCCGTTGTGCGACATATGGAAATTAAGGCTACGCTGCAAGATCAAAAGCTAATGTACCTTCGCCAACAAATTGAGAGTATCAAAGAGGTGAAGTCGCAGAATTCCATTATTTCCAATGATTTGTAAATTACCTTTGACAGTATATGATTTATTATTAAGTATACATTTATTTGTGAAATCTGTGCTAAGCTATTTTTCAATGCAGTTGGAAAAGGATAGACTAATTTAAATAGATTTATGATAGTATCAAATAATCAATTTGGTCACAATAGCGTGTCATTGACCTTTGTTTTCATTCTTTGTAGGTAATCTTGTCTATATGAGTTCAATATCGCGTATGAGCCGATCATTTAAAAATAGCTTTTTTTGGCGCTTTCAGTTGAACAGCACAATCCGCATTCATTGGTGCATTCATTTGAAAACCACTCGGTTAATGTTAATACCCCACTAAAGAAGTAAGCAAGATCGTATAAACCTGAATTTATATGTGATCTTGTGAAGTATTGTGTAATAATTTTAAAATAAAACAATAACTTTGTTTACATCACTTTTACTTTTTATATACTTCTTGCCGACTGGGTTTCGCTACTTCCGTATCTTCTTTAAGGCGGTTACTACATTAAAGTGTCACATCACAAAGTTACCGCTTCTTATGAAAATACATTATGTAATAACTTATTTTTATTTTTATTAGAGACAAACATTCTTGGGTTATGAATAACCTGACAATATTTGAAAAACTACTACCATCACACTAAGTGGAAATGATTCTTGTGTCGTGATGGAGGAGTTAGCCAACCGAGGAATTAAACTCACGACGCCTGAGTGGGAACCCGACACGATGCCAACTCAACCACTGACTGGTTAATTAATTTGTGCATTTCTGTAGTAGCAAGCAGCAGTACCACGTAAGGTCTGGCTGATTTACAAATAAATCTACAATACCGTGTATGTGCCACAACTAATTTTGCATAGACGCGTACGATAGTAAAAATATATTTTCTAATATAAAACAGGAACACAAAATGAACTGCATTTAAATTTCTTTTTTATAATTTTTATTAACAAAATTGCAAGGGTTTTTGTCCCTCTTGAACATTTTGACAAATGGTTCTTACGCGGTATTGGACTTACACTGATGATCCGTTTATATGTACTACAAAAATGTGGTTATATTAACCGTGCTTCATAGCACATATATTGTACACTGTTTCAGTGGTCTAATTAATATACTGCCCTGGGACTGACTGCTTGTAAGCTCAGCTTATACCATCTGTGGTATTTTGTCCTCTAATTGCTTTCATACCAACTCAGTTGGATAGCGTTCTATGTGTTGGTATTTATTTTCTTATAGTCTTCTACAAAAATATTTATGAATCTTGACAATATTTCAAAATAACTGGAGTTGTAGAAATATCTCACAGGAGCTATTTTCAATAAGAATCTATCGTTATTTCAAAAGCATAATGGCACTTGTGAGCTTTTGGATGTTTGTAAGAAAGCAGTTTTGTTTTAAATGTTTTATTGGACAGACAAAAGGGGACATTTCGTTGCCCACAACATAAACAGGCGTATGTGTTTAATATTTAACAGGAGAGTTTTTTTGGCTCCCCTGGAAATTTGCTAAATATTAGATACGCCTGTTTGTGTTATGTGCAACGATTTGTTTGAAATCATAATTATTTTTTATGAAAAAATGATACTTTAAATATACTTCTTTTCAATTATTATAGTCGGGTAAGAATGTTGCTACAAAAATATTTGTGAGCATTGTTTTTACTTTCTATTTTATTAAAAAACAATTTGTTTTTGTTAACCCCGCATCTGAATAAAACATTGTTCATTACCACAGGGTATTGCTTTATTAATGGCACCTTTAGTTCATCCTCACTATGAATAAATAGCTCACTGTTATTACGTGTACAGAAATCTACCCATCTGCTGCCTTCTTCCTTTAAATTGTAAAAATTTGTTTGGCAGCAAACATCATTTTTATAGAAATATTTTTTTGCACAAGTGCCCTATTGTTTTTAGGGCAAGCCTATGTTCTGACACTTTTGGGATCCTTTTCAATGTTCGTAAACCTTTCAGATGGATATTTATTATAAGTTAGAGTAGCCGTATATGATAAGAGTGTAATTTATCAATGCATAGAAGTTTTATTTTACTTTGAAATATTACAAACAACCACTCTTGTAAAAATGTTACATTATGTGTATTTAATTTTATGTATTATTGCATTAATTTATTACGAATGGGGTTGTTAAACTGCATTCTGCAAAATATGATTTCCTTCTATTTTTCTAATCTATGAATATTTATATTATATTGGTTGTTTTTTGTTCAACACTTCCAATTCAACACTTTCAAATGTTATCATTTTCAATTACGCTTTTACAAAAAAATTTATCAGTACAAACTGATACTATCTTCTAGAAAACCATGAAAAATTCTAGTTATTTTTGTATGATTTAATTTCTGGTCTGTCGAACAGGGCCACTTTGATCGCATCCATTGGTGAAATTAGTATGTTTAATTCTATAAAATTGTTTCTAATTGAGAATAAGTAATAGTATTTTTTTATATGATTTAGTGCAAACAATTAGTCGAGATGATGAAAATGTGCAAGAGTTTTTTTTGTTTTGTTTTAATTTCTCATAAATAATAATAATGTGATTATTGCATTTCAATTTGTTCTTTGCTTATTTTCTATTCAATTATTATAATTAATAAATATTTGTTAAGTGTGTGTCTGAATTATTATGAATTCTGTAATGAAAAATATCAATACATTAATTTAATAATTACTTACATCTTTTTTATTTATGCATTGAATAATCCCAATGACATTCTTAATTTATCATCACGTTAATACCATAATCATAATATTAATATAATTTCTACACGCTTGGAAATATTTCTAATGAGAGGCATCATCACTTCAAATATCGGAGTATTTGTTTAAGTGCAGAATAATCGCACTTTTTAATGAGATTTTAGTACTAGACTGTCATACGGATGCAAAATACAAAGGAAAATAAAAGTTATTACGTGGCTTTATCGACACCCTCACAGTCATATTGTGCATATTCTGCTTCTTAACCTCATCTAACCGATCCCAATAACATTCGTCTTCTTTTTTTATTGGCCCATTTAGTCGATCCCACATACGCTATACCTATTGGGTGAGGTCAGGTTAAAGGGGGCACGCATGTCGATACAGGCACCTAAAAACTTTTAAATTTTATTTTCAATTGTATTTTGCATATGTATAGCAGCCAAGTGCTGAGATTTTTGGTAAAGAAAATTTAATAAAATGGATACTTTGACTACGACATAGACAACTTCTGCTGGACACAACTTCACCGAGAGAAAGTATTAAAAGATTGTTATTTTTTTAGTTGGGATCACAATGTATATAAGGCATCGGCAAATATTAGAATTGCGATGCGTCTACCCGATTCCTTCGTCGGTGAAAAGAATGAACGACCTCTCGGTGTGGTTTGCCACCGCCTCCTGCCTCGGGCTGAGCATGGTGGCTAACTTCCAGGTAAGTCCTGTCAAAGGTAAATTCGGGTTTACTTCGAACACAAACAAATTCACTGTCCCGACGAATAATCTCAGATGTGAAAATTAATAACTTTGCATGAGAACTGTTTAAAATTGCAATAATATTTTTTCCTATGAAATAAAGAAGGTTTCATGCAATACATATTTTTTTGCTTTCTAAAACAATAACAATGTAGACACAAAACTTTAAATAGATCTCATGCGTAGTTATCAATTTTCACCTCTGACATTTTTCATTGGGATGGTTGATGTATCTTAACTTAATTCATTCCAGGGACCTAAGTCTGTTTCTTTTGCATCAGCTAACGCATGTTAAATCGGCCATAAACAACACATTTTTAAAGTTTGATAGTCCGTATCACACTAAAAAGTTAAAGTTTGCGTGTACGTTAAAAGACAAATCCTTAACCGCAAGAGCCGATGATGCATTTATTAAAGCTGTCAAAATGAATTGTTTATGGCCAATTTAACTTACGTTAGCTAACGCAAAAGATACATACTTACGCCCCAGGATATTAAAAGTTTTCGAAAAAATTCCAAATTAAGGCTGTTTAAAGTATTACACAATGTTTATAACGCACTGTGAAATTGGTATCAATTGCAGCCAATTAAAAATGATCACCTGATGACTATTTTAGTCCATGGGATAATAGGATAGTCTTGTATGGAAATTTGACACCGTCTTCACAGTATGCTTATGATATTGTGTGTCTTTTACCTAAAGGAGTTTCTTCCAAGTTAAAACACAAATGCACAAAAAAAAAATTCATTGTTGCATTCCTACAGTTTTATTCTCAGCTGGAAATCAAACCAGTCTGTGGCTGAGTTGGCATCGCGTCTGGGTCCCACCCAGGCATTGTGAGTTCAATTCCTCGGCTGGCTAATTCCTCCATCACGATACAAGCAACATCTTCCGCTTACTGTGATGGTAGTAGAAGATTTTCAAATATTGTCAGGTTATTCGTAAACCGAGAATGTTTGTCATTCTTTTAAAAAAAAACAATTTCGAACCAATCGGAATCAGCTTTTAGCACACATTTTCATATCATGCAGCAAGCTCTCGCCATGCAAGCAAAATAAAATCTAATTCATCAAGAATCTCACATTTTCTAGTATTCCAAGATGTTGAGAATATCATTTTCAAGCACTTCAAGACACCGAGAATCTCATTTTCAAGTACTTCAAGCTATCGAAAGTCTCATTTTCAAGTATTTCAAGATATTGAGTATTTCAAGATATTGAGGATCTCATTTTCAAGTATTTCAAGATATTGAGGATCTCATTTTCAAGTATTTCAAGATATTGAGGATCTCATTTTCAAGTATTTCAAGATATTGAGGATCTCATTTTCAAGTATTTCAAGATATTGAGGATCTCATTTTCAAGTATTTCAAGATATTGAGGATTTTCAAGTATTTCAAGATATTGAGGATCTCATTTCCAAGTATTTCAAGATATTGAGGTTCTCATTTTCAAGTATTTCAAGATATTGAGGTTCTCATTTTCAAGTATTTCAAGATATTGAGGATCTCATTTTCAAGTATTTCAAGATATTGAGATATTGAGGTTCTCATTTTCAAGTATTTCAAGATATTGAGGTTCTCATTTTCAAGTATTTCGCGATATTGAGGTTCTCATTTTCAAGTATTTCAAGATATTGAGGTTCTCATTTTCAAGTATTTCGCGATATTGAGGTTCTCATTTTCAAGTATTTCGCGATATTGAGGTTCTCATTTTCAAGTATTTCAACATTTGAGGATCTCATTTTCAAAATAGCGAGAATTTCATTAGAATCATTCATTCCATCAGGATCGGAGGATGAGATAAAATGTCGCATTCCTATTTTCAGGAAACCAATGTGAAGTATGTGCACTACACTGGAGCTTTTATGTGCTTTGGATTCGGAACAGTTTACTTTTGGATACAGGTTTGTTAAGCTTTGCTTCATAGATCTAAAACTTATGGTAAAAAAATTTGCCTATGGCTTCAATAAGTTGAGATATAAATTACGCTGAAAAGGGACAAATGCTTGCTTTCCTTCTCGCCTAGGTACTAGAAATTTTAAAATCTTACGCGAAAAATATTTATTGACATGGTTTATCCTTATCTTATCTAACATGTCAAAACTTCACAGCTTTCAAATGTAACTTTAAAAAAAAACTTGATTTTCAATGTCTCATGACGGGTGTCAGCTGTGAAAATATCCGTAAACTTTATCTATTAGTATTTTAAGTTAGATTTTTCAAATACATAATTCTAGTGATGACTAAAAAAATGCAAAATCAACAAATATTTTTCTGCATTTAATCAACCTGCAGGGAGAGTGTTCAACATTTTTGGTATTATTCTAAGGGTGCCTATAAACGAGCAACTTTTTACGACAATTTCTTGCCGGCAAGGCATTGCCGTCTTATTTCACCGGTGAAGAAGAAGATGACAATACTTTTCCTTCAAGAAATTGATGTAAAAAGTTGCACATTTTTTTTTACACGTTAACTGCCATGTCAGCCACCGGTGGCGTACCGCTCCGTACGAACTGCTATTCATAATACCCGACTCGGATAAAACCTAAAAACGCAAAAAAAATTTTTTGACATTTTTTTAAAAACGATATTGGCGGTCAACGTGTTAAAGAATTTTTTTTTTTAAAGAAATTTTGAATGGTTTATTTTGTTTTCTAGGCAATTGTGTCCCATTCCCTATCTCCAGTCCTAAAGAATATGCGAGTAGTTTATTTGAGGATCGCTCTCTCTGTGTTATGCACAGTGTTTTTTGTAATTCTCCTAACAACTGGAATTCTTTCTCATATCTACTTTCACGGTGAGTACGCTATTATCGAAATTGCCAATATTAAATAAAATATAGGTTACATTAATAAAAAATTTATTTTCAGGCGACAATCCAAGAAAGTGGAATCCGAATGATGGTGGCTGGCACTACCATGTGGCTTCTACGGCCTCTGAGTGGGTGGTCGCCATATCTTTCTGTTTCTACATCCTCTCCTTTGCTGAGGACTTCAGGAATCTAAGTCTTGATCATCCAACTGTAAGTCACAATAAAAGAAAAATCATAGATTAGATCTCATAAATCATCAGTTGTTGATATGATTTTCTGTTTCCTTTCAGCTGTGTCTTCTATCAGACTCTGAAATAGTTCCACAAAGTGATCCCATCGAGACTGAGGCCCCCATCAATACTGAAGAAGTTTTGATAGTCGCCATATGATTACAAGATGCCCTCGCCAAAACTCACAGAATATTGAGGCATTTGCTGAAGTTTCGGCAGATTAAGCCTACTGAGTATGCTATTCCTAATACCAGTGCCTATGACGAAATACCGAGTTCGCAGAGGAGAATAAACATGAATCGTAATTATGGGAGTTTTGATGATAACGATGCCTACACAACCGTCATATCTTGCGATCCAAATGTCAAAAATTATAAAGTTTCCCTAAAAAAATGTCTGAGTGCTGATTCACTGAAAAATCTTACGGATGAAGTCGTGCAATCCAAAGATCAGGGTCACAGCAGAGCAAAAACTAAATCTTGGCTTCCCGTCCGACAAACCTCCTCCCCGTTCAACGAAAGGGTCAATGTGAGGAGTTTGGAAGAAGATTTAGATTTTATAAATAAATCATACGGACACGTGCAGAAACTTTCTTCTAGTTTAGGTTCTTTGAATCAGTTTGATGTGAAGGTTGATGTACATCCTTTTCCAAACAATTGTGATACAAACTATGTTAGTCAAATTGATAAGAGTGTGTGGCCGTCTGATTTAGAATATCAGGAATTATCAATTTCCAAACCGTGCGATTATACGGCCGAGAACCAATGGAAGCTGACCGCTAGTTGTGGAGCTGTTAATGAATGTAACGAGTCTGTGATAGATTCTAATCAGAATGAGAACTTAAGTAATAAATATTATAATCTTTTTCCTACCGGGAGACAAAATACAGATTGTGTTGTAGCGGGCCTGCACGTTAAATCCAATGGGGATATTTTCAATAACAGTGCGCGAGACAATGAACAATTAAATAATCCTAACGATGTGAAGAAGCCTCACACTGTTAATAGTAACCGAAATAGAATTATAGCTACTCAAAATAATAAACTAGTTAGTCTCTCGCTGTCACTATTAGTGGCCGCCTTGCTGCAAGTTGTACGATGTTTGACAGTCATGCTGGACGACACGTTAAGCTGTTTTAGACAGGATCTGTTCTGATTTTATATCCACACACACAGTTATGGGTCTATCATTGTAAATAATAATAACTTAGTAATTATACAGTCATACTCTTAATATGTATGCATGTTATTTGTTTACTTATTTAGTATATGTGTAGCACGCCCATAGTTTTTATTATGCATAATCTTTTATTATAAGTGCAATTAGTCGCAATATTATGGCATCAATTCAAATTGTTCAAATCTAGTTATTCTGTATAATGAATACAGAATTCATTTTGTTTAAAACTATAATATAAGTATTTAATGAATACATTAAAAATGTCACCGATTTTGCCTCTTTGGGAGATTTCACCGGCGCTACGTAAATAAGCCAACATTATGCTTTATTTTAGATCTTAAATGAATTGTGATGTGCCTACATTGTTTTTATGGTGTATTTTCGGTTCTATTGATGATCTCAAAAATAGAGAATATTTATGAATTTGTCCCATATTAAAGTAAGATTGAATTTATTTTTATTGACATGTACCCATACTGAAAGGTCTTAAATCAAAATAAATATTTAAATACACCTGGGTTCTCAACACAGTTACTGTGAATTATTTTTTTCCAGTCATCACAGTATGTTGAGATTATATTTATACAAATACATACTAAATAATCTTCTTTTTTTTTCAGTGTAATTTGTTAATATATAACCACAAAATCAACTCTTATAAAAGTAATAAAGTGTAACAAATATAACTAGATAAAAATAATGAAGTATTAGAATATTTATTTATATGAACTTTACCATTTTATTAATTGATTATTTGTACGCTTCCTTGAAATTTTATTGAATAAAATCCAAAAAAAAGTATACAAGTAAACAAATTATCGTTTTATTATTTCAGCTTGCCTGTGTGTCAGCTGTAGCCGTTTTTTTTTTTTTTTTATAGTTAAGTAATAAATCATGCTATAAAATTAAATTTTTTATGTATCAATTCACAGGGCAATTTATTACAACATAAAAAATTACAGATTACTTCGCATTAGGCATTTTTATTCTCCAACTTTTAAAATCTCTATTTTTGAAATCCTGTTGGTAAGTAAGCATTGTGTTCAGTGTTTTTCCAGAGTGGTAGATTCTCTCAGTATTGGCCTGGCGATAGACCGCTATTCAGAATCGAAGTATTGCTTAAGATGACTTTAGCCATTTGGTGACCAGATCAGAATAGCCACGTGCTTCTCAACCTTCCCTTCCTCACTCCCTTAACTTCTCAAACTTGTCTCACAAAATACCCCAATTGGGGATGCCATAGTCTCCCTGGCTCCATATAGTTGGGACTTCTGTTGCGGTAACTACTTGTAACAAATACTTTGTCAGTTTGACATTAACACTTTGAGTATGCACAACGCCTATTTTTTTATCCCTTGAATTAACCCTTTAGATGCGGTTTGCCGATATATTGGCATGACACTTTATCCCCCTTGAAGGCGACGTGCCGGTATACAGATGGGCCATAGAAAACATCTCGGGAAACTTGGTCACTGCATAAGGAGTATGTGTTCCAATCACCTGCTCATTCCATATTGGAAATATTGGCAATAACTTTTCTTTTTTTTGTCAGTTGCCGAGTTGCCATCGCGTCTGGATCCCACCCAGGCGTCATGAGTTCAATTCCTTGGCTGGCTAAACCTCCATCACGACAAACGCAACATCTTCCGCTTACTGTGATGGTAGTAGATTTTAAAATATTGTTAGGTTATTCGTAACCTGGAAATGTTTGTCTCTTTCAATAAATTTTTAAATTTATTTAACATGTTTCTGTCCAAATATATATAATTACTTTATTTTTCATGGTTTATTAGTTCACATGAAACTATAAAAAAACAAATATTCACAACGATGAAATGCTCAAGTCAGTCCCCACCTTAAAGAGTTAATAATAAATTTATATAAGGTCAAGAAAATAGTATAAGAAATAACAGTTTTATCACATTTATTTTTAAAATAATAAAATCTTTACAAATAAATCTCCATTGGTTTTTTAAAACACAATAAAATAAGTTTTGTGCGACAAAATATAATTAAGTATACCTAGGTGATAGTAGTTGTACATAAGCAAATAACAGATATTTTGTGTGAAGATAAATATTTTAAAATAACGTAAGAGTCCATAAAAGGCTCGTGCCTAGAACTCTAGAAGCAATGTGAATCAAGTGCAATGCAGCAGAGAATTAGGAATTACAGAACAATTTTGATTAATTTACCCAGAGGACATCTTTATACATGTTGTGTAATTTGGCAGAAAGCGGGTACCTACTTAAGATTTTTTAATGGTGTGGGTGTGATGTGGTAACACTAAACACTTCAAAATGAAAAAAAAATGTATCCTGTAATTATTCAGTAAAATTTAAAATCAGATCATTTTGCTACAAATAATGAATAATAAGTGAATGCAGTTAGTACATTGATGATGATGAAATTCACTGGGAAGAAAGGAAATTGTATCATATTTTGGACAGCTTAGATTTTGCTTTGAAAATTGATGCAGCATTGTAATTTATGTTGGTAAATACAGTGTGTTGAAATAAAATAGACAAAAATGGAGGACGCTGGGATCCGTAAATAATTAACACCAAGAGGGTTGAGAGAAAAAAAAAATTTAAAAACACTATGGTTCAAGTGAATATTTTTCACATCAATGTCAAACGGTGTTCTGAAATTAGTGGTAATTCCTGAAAGGAGATGATTCTACATCATATTTTAGGGAAATTTAATATTCTAACTTTTTAATATTTTTGAACACTTACAAGATAATTGCATGAAAAAGCTTTTTAGTGTTTTTGAAATGTATATATATCAAATAAACCATTTACAAAATCAAAATAATAAAAAAAAAGCAACGTGGAAAGGTTATATTTTTTAAAACGTTAAGAAAAATTCAGTTAAGACACGTCAATATGAAAGATTCGGAAGTCAAATATAACCTTACAATATGATCGAAAATAAATTTTGTTAAAAAATTGATCTTGCCATAGCGATGAAAATTTTAGTTCCATTTTATTATAATTCTATATTATGTCGACAGACTCTACTCGGTATGTTTTTCAAAATCAAAAGTTGTAGGTACAATTTTGAAACATGTGAATTTCTCAACTAAAGTGTAAAAACATATTGATGCTCATGTTCATGATAGTTTTTGGTCACTTTTTCGTAATATCATCACTGCATATATAATATAGCTTATGTGACGTTTCTCGTATATTCTAAGATGATTGAATAAAAACTATTTTAAAAAATAATTTCAAAGACTAGATTTGCTGAAAAGAATAGATTTGTTAAGCTGGAAAGTTTGCCTAATAATTATAAAAAATATTTTTTCAAATCTAGCCTTGCGATTATTTTTTAAACAGTTTTTATTCGATCATCTCAGAATATACGAAACGCCACATAAGCTATATTATATATATGCAGCGACGATATATAGGTATTATTAATATCAACTAAACTTATCAAATTGACTCTCCTAAAACGGGATTTGTTCCCAGTTGGACAGTCAAAGCTTTCTTACATTTTATTGTTTAATAATGTGTTTCAAAAAATAAATAAAATTGTAATAGTAATATAGTTAATCAATTTAGGAAAAAAATTGAAGGGGGTTGCTTAAGATACCCTAATATTATTATAATCTTAGCAATTGAGAGAGCAAATAAAAATAATAACAATCACAATACTTTGAATACTAGTTCAAGTAATATAACTCCTATGGCTAGACATACATACGTAATTTGTATATTATTTTATTATAAAAATAGATTCTATTGAAACTACATCTAACATGCAAATTGGACTTTCCTACGAACATACAATGCATATCAATTATTATTTATCTCATTCTCTATAACTTTAAGAACATACATACGGAATAATAAATATTGAGAATCCCAAAATAAGATCTCGAATCTGCATTTTGCGAGGTTTGCAGGAGAATGAAAAGAAAGTTAGACTCGACTTTCTACGCCGGATGCATCGTTAGGTTACGATCATTTTTATTCTAAAAAAATCTTCAGATGTCGTCAAAACTTTTTTTGGCATCATCTGAAAATATATACATACTATGTCCAAGCAATGATATAAAATATACTATAGATTAGGCCCCCTGATGAATAATGGTGTTTTCATAGATTTATTTGCTTTTCATGTCCTCATTGCACTCATATTGATGCATAGATCCATCTACTTGTTATAATTTAGTATGTTATAATAATAAGTTGCAAATATTATTTTATTGTTCAACAGGTAATTTAACAGTATTACTAGGAGAAAGGTATTTTTTCACTCGAATAATCGCGTCTGTTAAGGGTTTCTCCTCAATATTAGATTGGCAGACGGATGTATTTGTAAACAGGGAACTCTTACCTACATTTGTTTCATTCAGGTGACGGATGGGTTATTTCATCGCCTCAGGTACTTGTACCTATGTACCTATGCAAAAGTTGGCAGACGGCATTTTTTAAACTTAACTATTTAGTCATGAACTTTTGGCATTAGTTTGTTAGGCGACACATTGGTTATTTTCTTCCCAAAAACGACACTGGAAGTGGTCCATTTCTAGGTCTCCTGAATAGAATTCTGACATATGACGTTTTTTTTACTAATCTTATTTGGTATTAACGCCCACTACTCATTTGGTGGAGGTGACATATTGGTTTGGTTATTTGAGTCATCACTTGGACTAGTAAAATCGGATAGTGAAAATAAATGAAAATCGAAATTTTGTAGATTTGACACCTTAAATTGGGACCGTCGATATGTCTAGAATCTGAGGAGCTATTTTGTTTCATTAGAACAATTCTGTATTTATCATTTATATATGTGTGATTTTGCAAGCATATTAAATTATTGTTTTCAGTTTGACATACATCATATTGTGAAAACAATCAGTTTTACTAATCAGTATTGCCAGTATCAAGAAAATATTTCAAAAATAAATGGATGATCTTCGAAAATTAATGAGGTAAGAACCTACATCTAAATTTGAAAGTATAACCAAAGAGTGGTAGATACTATCAGTATAGCCCTGGTGAAAGACCACCATTCAGAATAAAAACGTTACCTGAAATGGCAACAGCCATGTTTAGTGACCAAATATAAATAGCCGGGTACTTCTCAACCTTCCTCTTCTCACCCCCTTCACCCTCACAACATATCCCATTTGGCGATGACATAGTCCCACTGGCCCTAGCCAGTTAGGACTCTTGTGCGGTATTCACAAAAAAAACAGTTACATTTAAAAAACACAATTCTATGTATGTATTTTATATTTATTTTATTATGGGAGAAAAAATCTGAATATTTTTCAAAATAAAAACTATTTTCACTATGAAATAAGAGAAAGCATTACTAAGAGATTTAGGAAAATTGATTGACCGCTATTGTAAAAAATGGCAAATGGTTATCATAAATTGTAACATTATAAATGGCAACATAAGCACAGAAAACTTTAGCAGTGAAACTATTCATACTTACATAATATATCAAACATCTTTCATTATATTATATATTTGTATTTAAACAGCATATAAGTCTACAAAGTTATATATATTTAACCACTGAAGAAGATAATATGTATATATGTATTAACAAATCTCAATGAAATACGAAAGAAAAAATAAAAAGGTAGCAACTGGGTATCGAACCCAGATCATCTGTCTTACCTGGACAACACTCTCCAATTGAGCTATTGAGACCTAATTAATCTCCATTATTTTTATCTATACCATATTTCAATTTAAGAATTACATATCAATATTATCCTATATTTCTGGCTGCTATCTTTCTGTATGATTGCAAAGTTCTACCCATACATACTATGTATTCTACATATGTAATACCTATTTATTTTTGTGTCTTTTTCGGTTTCATATGTCGATTTGTTAATATTATCTTCTTTGATGATTAAATATTACAATGAGGTTTATAAGCTTCAATAAGTTATTCCAAATACATAATTAAATTAAATTCTAGTATTGCTTAAAAAATTACATAGACTTTCAAAGTGCAGTTTTATTTTAACCAGTACTGGAATGTTCAGATCTGAACTCGTTGAAGGAATATACACCTTATGCATCTATTTTTCAATTAAAATATGTACTTCCTTATTAGTCTCTATTTATTTTTGGTTATTAACACGTACTGGAATTGTATACAAATATATTATATGAGATTACTGTACTTTAATTAATAAATTGCAAGCGTTGATGCAGGATGAACATTGAATTGAATCATTTTAAGTACTTGACTTCATGCGTATCAGATTTTGGTAGTTTCTTTTGTGAGATTTATTACATGCACAGTTTGTTTTCAAAATCATTAATTCTCGGCAAACAGATTGGAGGACAAATTTAATAATAATTTACTAATTTAATTTATATACATACAAAGGTTATTTCCTACAATAGTATTATCTCACAAATTTCATTAATGTATCATATTTTTTTACAGTCTAGAGTATTTTTATAAAAATTTCTGAGATAACAGTATATCAGTGGGATAACTAATATTATTGATATTCAACATAAAGAGAACTAATCTATCTTGTCCGACCAGCGGATCTACGCTAGGTTAGAGGACTTCACTTCTGTTGTGATTTTAAACCTCTATTAAACGACAATTACATCCCAAAGTCACAAGTAAAAATCTAAATTAGTAAAATATCAGGTAGACATTCCTCTAACCGTGCACTGCAATGCACCGATAGACTAAATTTTGTAAAACTGCACAAGATCGCAGATTAGGGTTGAATAATTTAATGCGAAGAGCAAATTGTACTTTTTAAGCAGTAAGCACAAGCAAAGCAGGATATAAATATCGGTTCTTAACACTTCATTTTGCAAACTTCACTAAAATATTGTTACATAACGCAAATATCCCATAAATACTAGCCACTCGTTAGGTTAGCACCCCTAGCGACAAAAATAAACACCACTCCTACTCGAGTTCCGGTTCCCGCACACTCGCTACACTCCCGCATTCTCTCTGTGGACTTGGCCTTGACAACAACCTCCCCGAGGTGCACCATTCACCGTGGGCTCGGCCATGGTGAAGTCGGACGCCGATCGTGTGTCCGGGTAGTAATCCATGGTCAGGCCCACGGTGAATGGTGCACCTCGGGGAGGTTGTTGTCAAGGCCAAGTCCACAGAGAGAATGCGGGAGTGTAGCGAGTGTGCGGGAACCGGAACTCGAGTAGGAGTGGTGTTTATTTTGTCGCTAGGGGTGCTAACCTAACGAGTGGCTAGTATTTATGGGATATTTGCGTTATGTAACAATATACATAAAAAGAGAGTAAGCAATATTTTGCGATAAGAATACGTTTTGCATGACAAGAGTCGTGTTTTATTTTGGCAAAGCAATCAGCGGATATGTCTTGTGCCAATAGTTTCACAGAAACTCTTACGCATGGTTCAATGCGATAAAAACATCAAACTGTCATACTGGAACATCCAAAATACTATAGAATGCAGATACATTATTGCCAGTTAAGGCGATCAATCCAAAACTGTGGTAGACTCAAATTCTGTTATGTAACAAAAATATTATCAACCACCTCAATTATGTATACCAACTACCCTACAACTAAGAGTACTTGTTAAATTTACGCATACATACATACTTACTTCTTTTCAACCATCAATTATTAGGTTAGGTTAAGTTTGTTTATTAGACTTTAACATTTCAATTAGTTTAGGTATGTATTCGAATAGATTAGATTGTAGATTATATTTACTTACAAGAGTACATTGTAACAGCAATATTGAAGGTTGAAAATCAATAAGTGAATCCACTAATAGTACCCTACTAACTTATTGATTGTTAAATTTGGTAAGTGCGTTTTTCAAATGTAATTTGAATTCTTCGCGAGTTCTAATTACATTGAGTTTCAGGGCGTGTATGGCGGAGGTGGTGGCAACATGGCCAGGTCTCCGTCCACCAGAACATTGGGGGGTTCTATTCTATTATCACAGATGTTCTGGATGGTCCTGCTCCGCCGCGGTGGTGCCGGAACGAAGGGGCCGGATTCTGAGCTGGAGCGTATCATTCTGCGATGGGACGGGCCGATGTTGAAGCTCTCCAGGCCATCCCAGTCTTCTATCAGGTGGCGACGCTGGATGCTCTGATCCGACACAGTAGCACTCAGCAAGTTTGTAGCGGCTCCCAAGATTGATATCACGCCTGAAATTCAATTGCGGAATTAGTTATTTATATATTAGTGTTTATATTCAATAAACTAATCTGCCATATTAGAATTTTTATTAAACAACATAATTTCCTTTCTAACTTTAAAAAATTAGAAATGATGAATATGTTAAGAGAAATTTAAAAAGAATCTTTTGAAAACCAGACAAGCGATTAAAAACCTACCCATACCTAATATATTTTAGCAGACAAAAAATGTCTTCCTGTGCTTTTGAGCGATGCAAAAATCACTTGCGAGCAAAAACAAATCTCATGGAGTTTCTTTCCATTTGTAAATCACTTATTATTTCAATAAATACAATTATTCACAAGGCTTTTAGCTATCCGAAAATGATAAATGTCAAAATAAAATAAAGTGAGATAGCAATCACAGAACCACAAGCGTGTAAAGGACAATGTAGTGACAGTATGTTGTATTCTGCTACGCTGCTCACACGTTTTTTAATCAAGGAGGCTTAGCCGGATATCTAAAGAATTTTGACTAATTACACAAATAATCAATAAAAAAAATCTTATACATTTAGTTGCACTAGATTCAGCCGGATATGTTTTATTAACAAACTTCTGCAAAATAAGGAGGAGGTTTTTAGTTCAACCCGTTTTGTGTAATTAATGTGTAGATAGTAATAGGTGTGTTCAAAAGAAAAGGTGAATTTTGAATTTTTTTCGAAAAGTATTTATTTATTCATCAATATCCATTTTCTCCCCTTCAAAGTAATCCCCCTCAGATATAATGCACTTATGCCAGCGCTTCTTCCAATCCTCGAAGCACTTCTGGAATGCGCTTTTCGGTATGGCCATCAGCTCGCTTCTTCGATTCTGACTTTATCTCATCAATTGTGGCAAAACGCTTTCCTTTCATTGGTCTCTTCAGTTTCGGGAATAGGAAAAAGTCGTAGGGAGCCAAATCTGGTGAATACGGTGGTTGAGGCATGATTACGGTGTTGTTTTTGGCCAAATAATCACGAACAAGCATCGATGTGTGAGCTGGTGCATTATCATGATGCAAAATCCATGATTTGTTTTTCCACAATTCCGATCGTTTGAACCGTATTGCTTCACACAAAAGTTGCATAACTTCCTTGTAGTATTCCTTATTAACCGTACGACCTGTTGGCAAGAACTCATGATGCACCACGCCATTGTAATCGAAGAAAACAGTGAGCAAAACCTTCACATTTGATCGAACTTGGCGTGCTTTTTTCGGTCTTGGCTCTTCTGGCCGCTTCCATTGGGATGATTGGGCCTTGGTTTCGATGTCATAACCATATACCCACGTTTCATCACCAGTTATGACCCTTTTGAGCAAATCTGGATCGTCGTTGACGTCATTCAACAAATCCTGAGCGATACTAATGCGACGTTGCTTTTGCTCAAAATTTAGCAATTTCGGAACAAACTTCGCTGCCACACGTTTCATGCCCAAAACATCTGAGAAAATTGCATGGCATGAGCCGATTGATATGCCAACATCCTCTGCAACTTCCCTAATAGTGATTCGACGATTTTCCAAAACCATTTTCTTCACTGTTTCGATGTTTTCTTCGTTTGTTGACGTGGTTGCAACTCCAGGACGCTCATCGTCATTAACATCTTCTCGGCCTTCTGTAAAGCGCTTGTACCACTTATAAACACTTGTTTGTGACAAAGTAGACTCGCCGAATGCCACAGTCAACATTTTAAGTGCATTGGAGCACTTTATTCCATTTTTAACGCAAAATTTAATACATATTCTTTGATCCATTTTTTTCAAAAGTAAAAAATCGAAGAACACACAAAAACGTGACTAACCTTTCCAGTTGTCAAAAATAAACCACTAATCCAAAATGGCTGATAATGCTAAACATATGTGTACCAACATAACAAAAAAAAAATCGATAATCGAATGTACACAGCCTGCGAAAATTCAAAATTCACCTTTTCTTTTGAACACACCTCGTATTTGATTTTACTCTACAATCCCCTTTACAGCTCGTTAGGTGGCGCGATGTTTGATGCGCGATGAAGAAGCGCAGGTGGTTAATATTGCTATTTCATATGTACATATATGCCTTCTCAGTATTGCTATCCCTTTCAGAAGCTTTTTAGCTTTAAAACTGAAAACAAGAAGGTGCAATATTTTTTCTTCGATTTGTATGAATATGACATGTCTTGTATTTTTATAATGTCATTGTAGGTAACCTGCATAATATGACTTTACTGCCTTTTTGCTCATAAATAAAAATACATTAAAGAGATTAGATTTGTACTAACAATTATAAGCCTCGCCGCTCACTGTTAGGTGGTTTAGAAAGGGAATAAAATACTTTTTAATAAATTAAAAGTAATTTTCTGTAATTTCTTATTTTCAGACTTCTTTTTGCTTAACATACCACAATTCTTATCATTGTTTTATTTATTTATATATAAATGTCCTCATTAAAGCATATATAAATAAAAATTCATTATGTAGGATGATACCTAATATTTATTTTATGGATTTTCAATATCCTTAATTTATTTAGAATATATTTCACAGAAAATCTATTAAAACGTTTTTTATTTTGATTGAAAATATTATGTAATAAAAAGATGAATAAAGGAACATGATTCAAGGTGGTTGCCGCTTCATCTGCGTCCATTGCTAATGAGCAAGGGGAGAGCTAAGCTACTCAGATGCGGCGACAATAATGATATTGATTGAGTTTCTGGCTGTTATAGACGAGTCATTTATTTCAATTAAAAATAAATATTTTAAAAGGTGTCTCACCGGCTGCCGTGATAGTGAAGAAGCCATATTCAAAGTTGATGCCAACAGTCTTAAAGGACCCCAAGCTGGTTTCCTCCTCTATGACAAGAGTTACGTAATAACACACACCAACGATGGCGATCACCCACAGCACGCAGAACACGCTCAGGACCCCATTCTTCTGGATTATGCGCATGTTCTCGTTTTTCAAGTTGGACACGTTCAGGAATATGCCAAGCAAGGAGAACAAGACTACCATGAAGCAGAGAAGGAGGATTATCCTCAACAGGTTGACCAGCCTTGGGGATATGCAGGCCAGTGCTATAAAAACATGATTTCATATATATGTAATTTTTTTAATAAAGTACCTAACAGAAAAACATGGGATAATTTGCTAGCCATATTGGTTCACCAGGAAGATTGAGAATGGACTAGGGTTGCTAGCCATATTGTGTGACTAATACGACTAACAGCAAACATTTTTGTATCGATGCATAATAAAAACAATTTTATAAAGAACTAGCTGAAGTACCCAGCGATTCCCGGAGTTATGAATGTATGTTTGGAGTAAAGTTTTGAGGTTGTAATGTGTTACCCTAACCTAGTAATTTTCCTCTTATTTTGAACGTCAAGTGTGCAAAATTTCATCACGAAGTACTAAAATCAACGGTGGGCAAGGGAGATGAGGGTGGTTTTTCGAAATCTCGAGTAGACAAAATTTCATCAAGCTCAGAATAAAACTGTAGATTTGTATAAAAAACAAGCACTCTTCTTTATAAATATATATATAGATTACCAAGAATTACATAGTTGTGGTTAACCAATTATTTACTGGCAGGACCTATGAGTCTCACTACATTGTAATCACTATACAAATTCTTTGGTGAATTCTACTATTTAGGTTATGCGGATAATCCTACAATTATAATATCCTGTGATTTTTCACCGGTAATATAAAATACTTACTTTCATGTTGAGGAAAAAGATAAGCCAGTGTGACAGGTGCCGGCATCTCCACATCGATGTCTCCGTTCCTCTGATGGATGGGCGGCGGGGAATTGAGCTGGGCGCTGCTGAAGTCCCCGAAGCCGAAGAAGGGGGTCAGGCCGAGGTGAGGGGCGCACTGGAGCCCCCGGATCCTGAACCAGCCCGACTGCGCCATGGCCGTGCAGGTCAGGAGGAACACGGCCAGATGGAAGAAGGAGGTGATCCGGTTTATCTCGTGGTCTCTCAGCGGCCAGGCCATGATGCTTATAGGTTATTCCTAAAAGAATTACAACCTGTATGGAATATGCACCCATAGAATTTAGAAGGAAGCTAAAAACAAAAGAAAGTTGAAAAGAAAGTAAGTCAGTTAGCCGCTGTGGGTATTGAAGAACACGATCTGTCCGACGGCTAGCAATCAGGTAGCTTAGCCACCCGAAAATTGACCAGCTCTACTTTTCTTTTAACCCCTTGAAAGCCGGGATTTTCGGTTAAGAAATCGCTAAAAACCGGAGCGTTTTCTGCATTTGCCACGCCGTGCGCCAGCTGAGAGTAATTTCGTAATTACCGACTTGTTTTTTGCAAAAGCATGTTTTGTAAAAAGTATTTTTTTAAATTGTATGTATAATATAATATATCATAAGCAGTTTCTCCAAAATAGCTTCATATATTTAGAGAAATGATTTTTTTTGCATACAAATGAAGCATACAACTCTCTATACTTGAATTCTGCCGTGGGGATACGGACTCGCTGTCTAAATCCGGTAGATGGAAACATAATGTAGTTTTTAAAACCTACAATTTATTTACAAGAGTTATATTATATTATGTTCAAACTGCAACAGCGCTACTTTTTTAATGTTTTAGATCTGAAAATATGTAACATCATTAATAAATGCACAATTCAAACCAAAAATCATACGCCTACTTATTAAGCTACGTATATAGGCCGAAGGTAGAACTATTGGTAGCTCTGTTACACACAATCCGCGGCCCGCGAGCCTTTTCGCACAGCCCGTTTGGTTAAATAAAAAATCAAAAAGTTAATGGTAAAAAATATTCAACGATTTCTGTTGTGTTTTGCAAAGGGGTTCAGTGGCAAACTGTCTTCAAAAATTTTAATCACCCACTTAAAATAACAACCTTTTTTACATATTCTTAAAATGACGGAATTTTGTGGTTTGACCTTCGGTGTAAAAATTTTTTTAGTACCTTTTTTTGTTAGGCCTTGGAAAATTTTTGGGCACTTTGTGCATTCTATGAGAAATTATTTTTAAAAAATTCACCATGTCAAGCTTTCACATTGGGCAAAATATGATTTTTTTTAACACTATGTCATCTTTATGTTTACCTCAGGAAGTATTTCATTTCTGTAGATGCTGTGTTAGAAATCTTTTAAGGGGAGTAAGGAGTGAACCTGAGTCTTAAGGATTTCCATATTACGGGAGGGGAAAAACAATTTGACATTGCCTAGCACTGAAACAACTTCGATAATATAAAAATATAAATACACAGTGTGAAGGAAAACATGTCCTATAAAATTACCAGTTGCAAAGTAGATACCAATATTGACAGCTAGAGTGCAGTCAAATGCAAGTCTTATATTATGAAAATCACTATCTTTAATGTAATTAATACAAGCAGGTTTTCCCCCCCATTAGCAACTTGAATAGATTTTTAATATAAATTTAATAAAATATGCATAATTAACAATTTATAATTGAAGTTCATTAACACCAGATAACTCACCGGGTCACTATATTTTACTTTAGGAGTGATGAAAACAAGTACATTTTCTACATGCATTCTATGATATGCTAAATCAAAATATTAATGATAAAAAGTGACCGGTCAGTGGCTCAGTTAGTAAACACATCAGGTTCCCACCCAGGTGTCGTGTGTTCAATTCCTCAGCTTGGCTAAGTCCTCCTAATTGCACAAGCAACATCTTCCGCTTATAATGATGGTAGTAGGCCATTTTCAAATAATGTCAGGTTATTTGCAACCCGGATGTGTTTGTCTTTCTTTTAAAAGAAAAAAAAAACAAAAGCATTTAACCAATAACCTAATACTTTGATACATCATCGTCATATTTTAAAAATTAAGGATGTTTGGATTTCTAGGACGTTTCAAAAACATGTACAAGCAACAATAAAAATGTTTGTGTTTTCCGCGTTATTTACAATGGATCAACCAATTTGAACAGTTTTCAATAAGAGCGACCGAAAGGGGGCACGGTGTCAATATTATTAATATGACAGGGCATACAGGGATGCACATTGGCCCTAATACTAATTTATACATAAACGAACGACTTAGCATCTAGGTGAAAATAATTTTTTATTTTTTATTTGAAGAAATGGTTGCAAACTTGATAACTTAACATTATTTTATTGTTGGTTATCTTTTGTGACCATAATATATGTGATTATATTGCGGTTTCAACGAGGAAAAATGTGAAATTGATCTCAATAACAGTACTCCTACTATATACTGGCAAGGTTTATCACAATGATCGCAATGCATTGAAAATCGACTGAAATATAGGTAAAACTTACCTAAATATGAAACACTGTATAATTATTAAAACGATTTGATATATTTACTAACAAAATAACATTTCAACTATTGTTTTGTGCACTCATTTTGGGAACCCGAGCGAGCGATTCGCGACACTATTATGACGTTTCAGTAAACAGCTGAGTTTTTTTTTCTTTTGTCGGCTACTGTGTGTGATTGACAATGCGCACATGGCACAGATTAAAAAAAAATACAGCTTTGAAATGCAATAATTTTAATGAGATTTTGGCAGTTCTAAAATATAGGAAATAATTTGATAGCTTACTTAACCATAAAAATAATTACCTACATGTTTCGTTTAAAAATATTTTATTTGTTTTATTGAAGTGGGTATGACCGCAACTCTTGCTCATGCATTATAACAGGAGTTACGTGTACAAAGAAAATTGCATTCTTATTATCATGTAGCTTGAAACTATCGTTTACCTTATTCGACTATGTAAAACAAAAACAAAAAACACTTTATTTAAAAAAGGATACGGTTCTGTATGGGTATGGAGATTTGATAGTCGCTATCAAGTTTGACTGCAGCTCTCATTCAATATGGGGTTATAGCAAGAGTCATATATTATGAATTAATAGGAATATGTAGAAATTTGTTTATCTATTTCGAAACTTTGATATCTGAACGGCAAGAAAATATTCGAAACTTTTCAATTCTTCTAAGAAATATAAAATAATCATTATAATAAACTATCAGTTTCATTCAAATCAATACATAAAATGGGTACTTCGCCTCCTGTACGTCATAATCGTGTAATCTATTCTGTTATGGTCATTGGTCGTGGTGGCCTCAGGGGCAATAGGCGGGTATCATAGAGATGAAGAGTAATAAGGGCGCGGCAAGGATATTGTTTTTTTTATTTTTTTATTTTACTTTTGACTAAATAGATATTCAGAGATTTGTGTTCATATATCTCATTTGTTGTTCATACATCTCACTTCGTTCGAAATATGAACAACGTTTCGAAAACATTAGGTTTTATAAATCTATCTTTCCCAATAAAAAACTTCAGTGAAAAATATTAAGGCTTAAAAAAATCGTATATAAACGCCGATTCTGAAAATTCAAGTTTTATTATTATATATATTTGTACGTAGAATGAGTAATGTAAAAATGAATTAAACATCATCAAATATAAACGCCCTGTTTGGTTGGCATCATTGAATCAGCGGCTTCTGACGTGACGAGGATATTCGCGAGTAGTTTCATTCTGGTTTTGTATAGAAATTTTTATATGTTGATTTTGTTTTGATATTAAATAGATAAATTTGTATCATTTTTAGTTTTGGCGATAATTAAAGTTAATTTCGGCGACTTTAAACTGTATAACGTTTTATGGGGCGTTCTAGACAGGTACAATAAAAATAGTGAAAATATTTAGGCACCGCACACACGGACGCTCGACTATAGTGATTTGTGAGTAGTTGAGGTAGCGGGTGGTGACGTCATCGGTTGCTTGCTGTAGAAGACTGTCCTTGTCTGGTAGCGGCAGGTCGAGGTATCCAAGGGAAAAGGTGTTGTTCGTTCCACGGCTGAAGTGAAAAAGAGAGCACATACCACTCTGCATACGCTATTTATAGCGCTCGTGGCGAATCCGAACTTTATATGCCGGTATTGCACAACACTTGGAATACCGGCTCTCGGCTCGGTATTGTACGTGTTGTGCAATAATTTATATTTGGTTATAAAGAAATATGTTTATCTGCTTAAATTAATCTACTATGTAGATACGTTTGATACAATTGTTGTTAAATATATTTTTTTAAAACTGTTATTAATGACGGAAATAGGATAAAAACATTCATGGGCAATTCAAACTAATAGCCAATCTGTCAATACCTACCGAAATCGTGATAATGCATTATAAATATTTTTACTATTCTCGAAGTAAGTACATGATTCTATTATTATTATTACTTATGTTTAGTTATGGTTTCCTATGAATGTAATATGAAATTATGTATAATAAATCTAATTCTCGTTTTATCATCATAATCTCAAAAACGCTGCTTGTATTTTTATACTTCAGTACATTGCAAATACAATAGTGACGAGATGCTGATATTTTACAATATGTATTTCAATTTAAGAATTAAAATTTCGTATTTTGAATTGAATATTCAGTACGCCAGTATATGGCATAGAGGTAAATAAATAGAGTCTACGTTCCTTGCAAAATCATTGTAAAATATTTCTCCCGAAGGGGGGTGAAGCGACTGTCGATGTTGCCGGAATCATTCCGACCGCGAACGAACTCATCGAACGTGTGGCTCGAAGCGGAGAATTAAAGTACCGCGTTACTTGCGTGCCAACGTCGAGTGCTCTTTGAATTTTTTAACATTAAAAAAGCCAATTTACACAAACATTTATTATGATAAAACTTATGAAAGGTTACACCATTGCTTTTTCTATATTTTCCAGAACGACTTGTCCAGTCACGTAGTTATTTTTCATTTATCGGTGACAGGGTCAAACGGCGCCTGATGTAAATAAAATTATTGCGTCTTTTGTCAAACTCAAAACTAAAATAACACCAAAATCCAAAATTGCTTATGACGATCCTGTTCCTATCGATCGTATGAAGTACGAGGGAGGAAGTACTATAAAAATAATCCTGCGGAGTACAATCCTATTAAATCTTCAGAACCCATACTATTTGTCGACATGATGGAGGAATACGTACGCGAGCTGCAAACAGAACTATCGCTATCTGTATTTATTTATAGTCCTTGCCAAAAAAACGTCCTTTGATAGCACAGGGAGAATGAAACGGCACTATGAATTCATAACTCGGCCTCACTATTCCATTAGAACGTTCGCGCGGAATCGCCCGCCTATGAGCATCTCGTTTTGCACTGTTGTGTTGTGCACAGTATATCAATCTCGTTTTCGTGTATATGCACATAAAAAGTTGCATGGTATTATGGCGCCCATAGTTTCATCATCACTTTCATCTATCATTTTCACTTGTGAATCTTTCGTTCAAGCAAAAGATAGGTAGGTACATACACAAAACATATTAGTAAATGTGTGGAATGATCTAAATTCCATTAGAACGATCATTGGTGTGAGATATTAGGTAGGTATATATGCATGGGGCGCGTTAACACCTGCATAACCAACGTATATTATAAAAGAAAGTCCAAAAAAACGTGCGGCCCCCAAAAACTCAGAAACGAGTCCCAGTACATGGTGTGGTTGAGCTCTATTCCCCCTCCAGGAAGAGGGTTCCCATTTTAAACTAAAGGGCGTGCTTTTGAAGATATAAGGGCTGGAAGTTTCGCCCTCCAGAAATTTCAAGAACAGTCTTCTGGAAAGTTTTAGGAGGTTCGATAAAGCTGTAGAAAGTTTTGGAAGGAGTGGCCGAGTATGTTGGTGATCCAAGAAGGTTCCAGAATGTTCTGAATGGTTCGCTAATGCTCTAGAAAGAAGAAAGAAGCTTTCAGAAATGAGTGGCGGAGTGATTATATGGTGGGAATGATGGGCAGAATTATATTCAGTGAAAAAATAAAAAAAAGCAACTTTCGTAAAGAAATGTCTTTTTTGATAGACTTATTTCTTGTATGGAGTTGATATTTGAGTCGTGATATCTCCAAAAATATGGCATAGATTCTAAAACGGTTATATATTTTATTGTGGGAATGATGGGCAGAATGATATTCCGTGAAAAAATCCACAAAAAGCGAAATTCGCAGAGAACATAACTTGTTTTATGGACTAATTTCCGCTTGGGGTCGACATTTGAATGGTGATATCTCCGACCCTATGGCATAGATTCGAAAACTGTTTACGATTTTATGTTGGGAATGATGGCAGAATTATATTAAGTGAAAAAATAAAAAAGCCAATTTTCGTAAAGAAATGTCTTTTTTAAGGACTTATTTCATGGATGGAATTGATATTTGAGTAGTGATATCTCCGACAATATGGTATAGATTCGAATACGGTTTTCGATTTTATTTTGGTAATTATGGGCAGAAAGATATTCCGTGAAAAAATCCACAAAAAGCGAAATTCGCAGAAAACATAACTTGTTTTATGGACTAATTTCCGCTTGGGGTCGACATTTGAATGGTAATATCTCCGACCCTATGGCATAGATTCTAAAACGGTTTACGTTTTTATGTTGGGAATGATGGCAGAATTATATTCAGTGAAAAAAAAAACAAATTTCGTAAAGAAATGTCTTTTTTTAAGGACTTATTTCATGGATGGAATTGATATTTGAGTAGTGATATCTCCGACAATATGGTATAGATTTGAAAACGGTTTTCGATTTTATTGTGGGAATGATGGGCAAAATGATATTCCGTTAAAAAAATCCATAAAAAGCGAAATTCACAGAAAACATAATGTTCCAGACACTTCAGGGTCCGGTCCATAGACTATAAAAATAGGGTGTTGGTCAAGTCGTTATTGTATCCGTGATGTCTAGGGCGTCGGGTTCACTCTGGATTTCCAAATATTATTCCTTGCAAAGGGGAAACAATTTCGACTTTTGTAAATTCTGCTGTGGTCGGGTATCCAAGGGTGAGAAGTCAAAGGCAGTTGTAGGTACCAGTTGAAGAGATAGCGTTGGGTTGAGCGAAGAAATGAGACTGCCTTGGAACGGGCGGTGTGCTTGTATTTATACTCCCGGGCGCTAAGCCGGGCGCGATATGTAGCGCGTCCCGAATTCGTCTGAGGCGAGGGTTTTATGAGCGCGTAGCATGCGCTGTGTAATGATAAAAATAGATACATTCTACATTATATTGGCCGTCTTGTATTCTTCATCTCAATCCAAACTGACTCTCTTTATCATATTTATTTATTTAGTTATTATGAAAACAAGAAAGAATATGGGGTCCCAGGCCTAGTTATAATCGGGGAATTCTTATATATAACTCTTACATCTAAACATATATTTAAATTTATTAGTTTTTAATAAAAAAAAATGATTTGTTTCCAGCTTGTTGTGAATAATTTTGAATAAGTATATTAAGTCAGTAGACTGTCTTCTATAATCAAAATTGATAATACCAAGAGCGGCAAAGGTTTGTGGAGTCATGATTTTTTTTTTAAATTATCTATTTTAACAAGCATTTAAAAATACAAAAAATGATTCAAGTATACAGAATAACAATTTAATGCAAAAGGGAATATTTACTAATTGTTATAGTTTGTAAACTATTTAACCATTTATTGTTATTTCTTAGTCCTCACGAGGATTTTTATATTTAGTTTATTATTAAACACACTCGTTGTAGCTGCACTAGAGCAATGCTAAACAGCATTTTTTCACGTGGATTTTTATTGTGACATGATACATAATTCAGAATTTTTTTTCAAAAATCAATTTAGTAATGACAAAACTTGTCCTAAATCCACTGATTTCAAGTAGATTGTATGTATATTTTTTACACAAATTGCCTATTTTTGTAAATAAAAAATGTTTCAGAACAGTGAAAAAAAGTAATTATACAAATTTTAAATTACGTGCTACAACAGATCATTCATAATGCGATTCATATCGCATTATTTCTTTATCTTAATTTTGTATTAAATAGGCAACTCATGTATTCATATTCATATTGCACTTTAACAATGACTGGATGATTAAAGAATTAAAAGATTTCATCACTTTCTCTGAAAACGGGAAGTACCTCATTATAACCTACACACATTTTAGTTCACGTAAAATATTTTTCCACTTCAACACGCAATATTCAATGTCGTAAATTTTGATTTCTGAAATCCTGAAACACCCTCGCAGCCTTTCGGCGGACATATCTGTAATATCTATCCTATCTTCCTGCGATATTTATTATTTTATTTTATCGGCCGAACTCCGTTAAAATTAACCAAAAATTGTATAAACAGTTATGCTGATGTCTCAGCGTCGATCAAAAATCAGAGGAGCTCGTATTGGCCCGAGATTGACCAATCGCAGACACTGAACAGCCTTGCCAGGCGAGGGGAAATGGGGACCGGGGTTAGCGTCTGGTAGGGCATCGTAAATACTGAGCGGGGGGTATTTGTTAACGATTTCATAGTAGTGCTTCGTGGTGAGAGGAACGCGAGAGTCCCACAAGACCCGTCCGGTATACATAACATGTTTTACGGGCTAATTTCCGCTTGGGGTCGACATTTGAATGGTGATATCTCCAACCTTATGGCATAGATTCCAAAACGGTTTACGATTTTATGGTGGGAATGATGGCCAGAATGACATTCCCTGAAAAAATTCACAAAAGGCGACATTCGTAGAAAACTTATCCTATTTTGTCGAATAATTTCCGCTTTGGGTCGAGATTTGAATGTTAACATCTCCGACCCTATGGTGTGAATTCTTTAACGGTTTTCGAATAGATAATGAGAATGATGGCCAGAATGATATTCGTCGAAAATTCACCAAAAGCCACATTCGTAGAAAACTTGTGATATTTTGTGGACTAATTTCCGCTTGGGGTCGATATTTGAATGTTCATACCTTCGATCTTATTGCGTGGAATCTTTAACGGTTTTCGATTTGATAAAGTAAATTATGGCCAGAATGATATTCCTCGAAAAAATTTACAAAAAGCGACATTCATTAAAAAAAAGCTAATTTTAACTACTTATTTCAATGTTGGGGTCGAGATTTGAATGGTCATATCTCCGACACTATTGCATAGATTCGAAAACGGTCTTCGATTTTATGGTGGGAATTAGGGGCAAAATGATATTCCCTAAAAAAATCCACAAAAAGCGATAATCGCAGAAAACATAACTTATTTTATGGACTAATTTCCGCTTGGCGTCGACATTTAAATGTTCATATCTCCGACTCTATGGCGTGGATTCATTATCGGTTTTCAATTTGAATATGAGAATTATGGTGAGAATGATATTCCGTTAAAAAATTTACAAAAACCGATATTCCTAAAAAATCATACAAATCTCAAAAATTTGCGAAATCATTCGTCGACGAACACTACTGTGTAAAGAAGGGGAGGGGATGGGGAAGGGTAGGTTGGAAGAAAGCCTCTAAGTTGGAAAGCCAGTTTGGTGTAAACTGGGAGTGTCAGGGAGAGGGGAAACGGGGAAGAGGAAGGTTGGGTTCCAGGGGAAGTTATGGGAGACAATTACAATCTGCAGGACTTACCCCGGAGGTGGTTTCCTCGATGTTGAAGTCTGCTCCGGACATTAGCCTAGCTCAGATCGGCAGGGGACATCAACTTCTTATCATACAGGGTCGCGAATCGATCGCAATCTTATAATTGGGTTGAGGGCGTTTCTATTTCTACGTTAAATTAGTACAGGGAAGTGTTTTCAAACTCGGTGTTTATTGCAACTCAGACAAACATGATGGGTTAAGAATAATCGTGTAGACAGTAAAAAAAAGGTCTTAATCTAGGTAGGATTCTATTGTAATCTCTCTCTCGTTCTGATTGGAATCTCTAACCGAGTTATGCAGATGAAACAAGGGATTAAATCAACATATTATGGACAGATGGGAATTCAGCTTACATGGTGTTCTGGTCGAATGGCGGGGGCGGCTAGTGATGACGCCAAGGCCGGACATCTTCACAGTGAGTTTAATGGGTTTTTATATTTAGTAAGACACCATATTGACTGTTTTGACGGCAAGAGGCAAGTCTAGCTGCGGGTGTCAGCCCGCCTGCATTGTACTTGCTCGTAAATAAATAATAACAAAAATGGCCGCCTCTTTTTCAGAGACGCAGTTAAAATAGGCAGTTATCTCTTCGGGTTCCAGACGGGAAGTGTGAAGCGCAGCAAGGAGCGGTCCCAAACCGCCGTGGGCGCTCGTGTCGCATGCTCCTGTTTTGTTAATTTATGATCTGATTGGTTTAATTGGGCGTTCGAATCGCCTGATTGGTTAATTTATGGAGGGAAATGATGTGGTTGCTTGCCAGGCTTATTTGCCAAGACGAGTAGCTAGAACTCATCTCAGGGTCAACCTTTCGTTACATAACAACACGTTCATGATTTATGTTATAAAATTAATCTTACCTTCGATTTACGTTTTCAAGGCTCATGCCTTTCACCAATTTCGGACCCTTTTGGAGTCTAACTTTTTCTCTGAACAAAACCATCTTAAAGTTATATTCGAACTACATGAGGAGGTCAGGGCCTCATTAAATAAATCTGTCAACCAAACAAAAATCGTATGTGAATTATGTGTATCGTATTATCGCTTATATGTGCATTATTATGTAGGGTGTCTGAATATCTGGCTCAGATTCACGACCTGAGTTGGAGATTTTAATTCCAGGATTTTCCGGTAAAACTGGTGTATTGTGGATTACAAAAACTCGTATTGTTTATATATATATTTATAATATGTAACTATCGATTGGACAGAGATAATTGCTGACATAAGCGTAGTTACTTCTGGACTATTGATGCGAGGGACGGATTTTCGACCCGGATCTCGCAAAAAAAACCGCAAGTATCTAATGTTGTTTGACGAGGGGATGAAGCCGGTTTGATCTCTTTCAAATTTAGCTGATCTGGAGGACGGGAATTCGGAGGGTCTTGGACCCATGATGAAGGAAGGTGTCTTTCCTATCACGGTATAGGGGATAGTACTTCTGTGGAGGGAGGATTATCAACCGGAATTGTGGCTATCTAAGTACTTTAGGGGTTAGTTTGGAGCCGAATTTCTTGCAAACAAACCGTATTCGATCATTTATCATAACAAAAATTGTAATTTTTCCCCAAAAATTAGGAGAGACTCTAGGCGGCCCCAAAGCGAGAAAACTGTATTTAAACGATGGAAATTTTTTTAAACTAACCAATGTAGAATAGCACCTATGTCGATAAAGGAAGGCGATAATACAATGATCATTATAGTATTTATGTATACCGAATTTAAAAATGTAAACACATCATATTTAATAGATCAGGAATATTGCATTTAATATAGCCCGGAAGCTAAGTTTTCCCGTTTAAAATCATGATAGGTTAAATTAGTCTAAGATAGGTGTGTTAGGAATATAAATCTGTCAATGGTATGCGAGAGTCTGCCTACGCTACAAAGAATTTGAGGTTACCACAAAATGAGATCTTGTTTTTCCGACAGTCTGAAACAAAAATCAATCACAACGTAGATTATGGAATAGCTTGAAAGGAAAATTAGGTTTTCCCTCGTGCAATGTCGTCTAAATTCGACACACCCGGAAAATAGCATAGGGCTAGGCTTCACGCACTGGCCAAGGAGGAGAAAAACCTTCAATTGAAAGGAAAACTACATAGAGTTTTCCGATCACATTAGTTAGGAAAATTTAAGGCAGCAGTAGAGGACTCGCCTCAAATCGGTGACGTGAAGAGAAGTCTATTGCTAAATTAAATCATAACGAAGGAAGGGCGGACCATCACGAAGAATGGACGAGGAGCGGTCCATCTCAGCTTTCACAATCAATTTAATTACAGTCTAATCCACTTTTAATCATTTTGACAATGTTTTAAATTGTATTCCTAAATAAACACGCAGCATCTCCAGAAAATAGGTAACATTAAAGTTACGTAAAAGAATGACAGTGGTCAAAGAAAGCGCGATTAACTTGACAATTTGTTCACGTATTATTTACACAAAGCAAAATGTTAAAAAATTATCATAAATATACTCTAAATCCACAATACTGAATAGTAGTAAACACATTGTGTTGTCTTATCAGTATAGTAAATATAAAAATATCTTAAAATGTACGAAAAAATAGAACACGTCCTATTTTTCATCATTTTTCCATAGAAAAAGACAACTCACGTCCAATCTGGATGAAAATAGGTATCGTCTAATTACCACTTTATGACGTGGCACCCATAGATTTCGTGCATTTTGGCTGTCTGAAAAATTGAAACTTAAAACTTAACGAACTAAACATACGAGTATATAAATACTAGTATTTAAGTTAGTAGGTTTACAAATATATTGGTTAGAGAAAAAAGGGATGGAGTTTCTTATTACTGATTATTATCAAAACTAGGTGTTCAGGGTACGCATAATAAAAAGCAATAGGTAATAAACACGTAATTAACTAATAATGTATTAAATTGTTCTGTTTATTTTCGAGAAATGGGTACACATATGTATAATATTCTTATATTTTATTTCATTCGTTAATTTTTTTTTATCCCTCAGTAGATTTCCATTAACATCTCAAAACACAAGACAACACCAAAAACACCAGATTAAAAGTACATATATAATGTAATAATATTTATTATTTGTTTTACGTAGAATTTCTAAATGTTCTTGTTTATTGCGTCTATATTATAACCTTAATCATTATTGTACTTAATCATGAATTTATCACAGTTTACTCAGCGTGGTCTCCAGAATGTCCATGGCTTCATGGAGCTGAATCTCCGTGATGACCAGCGCTGGAGACAACCTCAGGTTCTTCTCGTGAGTCATCTTAGTCAGAAGTCCGGCATCCATCAGCTTAAGGCAAACGTCCCAGGCACTGATGTAATCTAGAATATAAATTATATTAAATACACAATATTATATTCATAGGTCAAACAAAAACAGGGTACAAGTAAATCTGAATTAAGAGATTCATGTTTGTGTGATGGTGTACTGGATGGATCAAAAAAATATTATTATTTACCTTTTTTAACGCTTGACGTTTCGATAACTATTCGTTTTACTTTCAAACGAACTAAAAAAAATGATTAGTTTTGTGTTTATTTTTATGCCCTTTCGGAAAACATTTATCTTCTGACACTGTCTTCCGAACAGACCATATAGAAATAGCAGTTGATTTGGCAGTTGCCCAGCTGTGCTGGTTCAGAAACTGTTCTCATAAATATCATATTAAAAAAAAAAAACATTTTTATTTATTTATTTATAAAATACATGATATTTAATGGAGACATTTACATTAGATCACCATACTAGGCGGCTGCCTGTTACATGGTGACCAATAGAGTATAGTTACTTTGTATGAAGTCTAGTGTAAACATATTGACAATAGGAAAAATTATAAAGGAAAGTAGAAGATAGATGGGAGAAAAAGACATGCGCAAGGATTAGATCACAAAAACATACTCTTTTTTTATATGTGCAAGAATGCACACGTGTGCACATAGGTGCATACATACATACACACACAAACACATACGCACATAATATGCGCATATATGCACGCATATATGCACGCATATATACATATATGTACGCATATATACATATATCTAGGCATATATACACCAATGTATACACACATCATTATGTATTTATACATATACACACACAGCCACATGAACGTACAAATGAACATACACATATATACCCACACACCTAAACAATATATACACCTATATCTGGATATCTGAATATTCGAAGATTATGACAAACGTTGCTGCACACCCAGTATCCAAATATTATCTTCCTCTCTTTTGATTATATTTGATAAAATAAAATTTTAATATAATGTCTTTCCGCATCCTAAAAGAGAGGAAGAGGAAGACAATCTACAATTTACATTAACAATATTATTTTTCCTATGTGGGTCCAAACTCCAAAGGAGCAAATGTGAAGAAGACACCGGTTTTGAGTAAGTGATGTTTTCGTGTTTTATTGCAGAAATAAATGTTAAAATATAAAATAAATTTGTAGTGTTAACTATTGCATCGTGTAAAACATCGCAAGTAAGTTGTAAACACATAAGATATTTGTAAAATAGCACGATGAAAGATGAAAGATTTTGGAATATTCAAATAACACCATAAAGAATGAACAAAGGGTTGCAAATAAGTTATTGATCAATAATAAGAATTACTTTTTTAACACATCTGTTTTTAATATATAAATATCAACATGTTGCGAAAGCGAAGCTTTCTCCTCCAAATACACAGTTAAAAACGCGATGATACTTAGATATTAAAAACAGTGGTGTAAACAACGTAATTCTTATTAATTTATTAATAATGACGACACAAAATAACTTTAAATCTATTGAATAAATTATTAATCGTTTTCCGGGCTCGTTTATGTGTAAAATGGCACGCATGTGGAACAAACTCCCGGCATTCGTCCTTTTTCGTACAGTCCCTAACATTACCCACCTCACAACCTTGCCCAACTAGGTGGCAATTTTCCCCTGACTCTACAAAATACATACAGGGGAGTTCTTGTGAGGTGTCACACAAAAAATATCAAAGGGCGATTACGCGTAACATGTTGTTTCGATTGAAACAACACATTTTACACAGATTTGCTCTATTTTTAGTTTGTTTTCATAGCGAGAGGTGTACCATCTTCATGTACCAATAAAATACTAATGACATTTGCTAAGCTCGTGTCCGTAGCTCCCATGTCCGTTTGCCCCACCGTTACCCTATGATTGTTTTGTATCTTACCAGTGTTAATCTCGATGGCATGAAGCAGCCCCTTGCCCCGCACCTCCTTGACCACCTTTTTGTTGAGACGATCTAGCCTCTTCCTCATCACTAGGCCCAGCGCCGCGGCGTTCTCTGCCAGCTTCTCGTCCAGCACTATGTCCAGGGCTTCTATGGCCACCCTGCAGCCCAGGGGGTTGCCTCCGAACGTTGACCCGTGGGTGCCTGAATGATAAAAATATATAAGTATTATATAGTATGAATATAATTACGTTTACTACCTTTTTATCGTGCATTCAAAATCAGTCCTTAAAAAAATAAGGAGAATTTGATCTAAGCCAAAGCCCTTTTTTATCGACATTGTGGTCAGAAAAGCATGGTAGAAGCAGCAGCATCAGATAATGATTGTCAGATTATAATTATAATAATAATAAATTCCGGATGATAAGATTTCTTGAAACTCAAAATATATGTATATATCTGGAATCAATCCGGATTTCAAAAAAAATGAAATTCATCCAAAAATTCTAATTTCAATGTCCGAAAATAATAACTATGATATAAAGCATCCTTAATAGGGTATGATAATTCGTATGATAATATATTTATGTGATATATATAGGTATATAAATATTTAGTTTAAGACAGAGATATTTTATTTCATTCCTTATTCATATTCCTCCACTTTATTTTTCTTATGTTTAATATTTATCTAGCTATTATTTAAAAAGAATTAACTTTTTAATCTTGTAATTTTTCCATAATGTGAACATTTTGTTACTGGTTTGACAACCTTTTTATTACTAATTTATTTATCCATGGCATTGAATTATCTAAACATTAAATATTGGATTTCATAGGGCATTGCGTTGCAAATAACTTTTTTTTTAAATTTTCAAGTATATTCCGGATTTTTCGAAACTCGGAATATACGGATTGCAATCTCTATTCGGAACTAGCCAATAAATCATTAAACCATCAAAGTGGCAAAAGCAAATGTATGCAATCTTTGGAACCATAATAATATATTTGGGCCTTTCCATCAATGTTCAACTATTAGTTGGTAGTTCGCACTTGTCTATCTCATTTGTCGCACTACTCTGGGAATCTGGACGAGCCTGTTGGCGTATAATTGATCTGAATACATCGACCAGTAGCTTGTACGAGTATATCGATGTTTATCTAAAAAAACATAAAATCTCTTTAATCTGGATTGATTTGAATAAAATCTCTTTATTCAAATCAATCCAAAAAATAAATGAAAATCGTATGGAACCGGGATACATTTTTCAATACAAGTATTGATAAATGTTGAGAGGCGATAGGACAAATAGGGAGGGAAAGTAAAAATGCAAGAGGATGATTGAGAAATGCCAGATTTGCTATTCAAATGAGACTACTAAATATGAGCAAGTTTAATTTCTGAAAAAATAAATTTTACCATATCAATCAATCTTCCCTTCTGGCTGGTTTGATAATATTTGTATACCTGGTTTCATCACCAGCATGACGGGATCATCAGCCAGGATGCAGGACACCGGATACAGTCCCCCGGAAATGGCTTTTCCGAGGACCACTATGTCCGGGCGGGCATTCTCGTGGTGGACGCATAGCATCTTGCCAGTGCGGCCCAATCCGGTCTGGACCTGGAGTTAAAAAATAAATTACGTTAGATAAAAGGCATCACCTAAACGTCCTGAACCATCAGAGTAATTTTAACTTCATGTTTTCTAAGCACGTCTTCCCATTTCTGAGTAGTGGTACTTAACAACTTGCATTAGTAGTTTAATAATTATTAAACAATTTATACTGCGCAGTTTTTGCGTATTTTAAAGCACTTTACTGATTAATCTATACGTAATATGTGGTATCTACCAAAATGGTTAAACCTATATACACTGGGTACATTAATATTGACATAACGTATTATTTCACCTATCTTTATCCCCAATAACACTTAGACAATGTCCAAATTACAATCTCATATTCACTCCAAATAATCTCGAACCCCTTTTTAACCCTATATGCTTTCCATCTCAAACAAATAAAGGTTAACTTCCCTTATGGGATATTGGAAAAATTACATCTTAAAACAGAGAAATTGATGAACAACACCACTGTAATATCTCACCTGAACTAGTGCACGAGTGTAATTTTTTTGAGCAACAAAACACAAGTGACTGCTTTCTATCAAAAAAAAACAAGTTACTAGATTAGAAATAATTCAGAACAGAGGCATGCAGTCTGTATTGTGGTGTAGCGGGTATACGAAGATAAAAACAATGCAACGTCAACTAAATATACTAAGTGTGTGGCAACGTATTTATAAATTAAAAATTAAATGTTAACCAATTATATGTTAAAAAGTATTCATTTTACTATTTAGTAGTGCTATTCATGGCTACCCTACGAGTAATTAAAACGATTTTAGGCTTCCGAAAACAAATTTATCGGAAACACAAAATAATATCTATCATAAGGGTTTTAAAATGTTCAATGAACTCCCTTTAACTATAAATAATGCTAAAACGCCTTACAATTTTTTAAGGATTGTGTCTCAATGTTGTGAAACACATAGGTAATATATTGTTATAATAAATAAAATTAAAAGAAATAAAAAATTGATCAATCCAAAAAATAAACCATCGGGCAAAGCGATTTCTTTACTTTGACTAAAAATGAAACACATTCAATTACTTATGAAAATCTACAATTAAAGTATCGTTTACAATACTACAAGTACGCCAAACATTTGGTAAAGGGAATGCGCAATTCATTCAGGAACGTATGGGGTAAGGGATGATACTTACTGTTCGAATCTATTTTGAAAACCATTCATCATAGATACCAACTCTGTCTTAAATATTGCAGATTCTGATGTAGGTATATTTCTCTCTTGTAAAACGTTGCTATGTATTTCTACTGCATCTGTATGTTTCGAGCCTGTACATTTATTTATGTTATTTTCCTATTGTTTGTTTATTTTTTTTTTAAATTTTCATTTACATATTTGCCCTGAAAACTTCGTTAAACTTAATATTATGTAGCAAAAATGAACAGTCCCAAAATCAGTAGAATTGATATCTCATGGGAATACAACATTAAATTAAAAAACAAATGTCGAAATTTCATAGATTGTACTGTATTCTAATATTAAAACGTTTATTATTTTATGAATTACCTCATCTGCGATCCATAGGACATTGTATTTAGTGCACAGTTCCCTGACCTTGGTCAGGTAGCCATCGCTCGGCACTATGATGCCGGCCTCGCCCTGTATGGGCTCCACCATAAAGGCGCACACGTTGGGGTCCTTGAGTGCCTCCTGAAACAACATACAAAGCTGGCATTAAGGCGATGCATGTTCTGAAAAGACCTTAAGATTCTTCATACAGTATCCTCAAAAGATGACAGGCCCTGGGTGAAAAGATTTTGTGGAATTAATATATATATTTTTAATTAACTCTTTAACTCTTTTTTTTAAAGAAAGACAGGTATTCCCTGGTTACAAATAACCTGACAATATTTGAAAATCTCCTACTACCATCACAATAAGCGGAAGATGTTGCTTGTATCGTAAATGGAGGGCTTAGCCAGGCGAGGAATTGAACTCACGACGCCTGGGTGAGACCCAAACGCGATGCCAACTCAGCCACTGACCGGTAAGCGACATTGTTGGAATTGCTTGGTCCCGTCGACCGCCTGTCTCGAATTATGAATTATTTTGTCACCAAAGTGCGTATTTTATTTTATTTTGTAAAGTTTAGACTCATATTTGGCAAGATTTTTCTCCCAAAATTTGAAGAACAAAAACTTAAACGTTAAAGAAAATCTGGTAAAAGTACAGTTTAAAGGTCCGATAATAATATATTTTTCTAGAAAAGGATGATGAAAGGAAGTGTAAAAAAAATGTATTTGAATTTATGGCTAGATGTGACGTACTAATTGCAATAATTCTAGGTAGGTAGGTATCTGCCGGGACAGTTATAATTTTGAGATTTGCGGCATTTTTAATTAAAATTTCTCTTAAATAGATAGGGGGTGGTATCTAATTAGGGGATGCCAAAAATGATGCCTACTATATACCTAATATAAATATCTCATAAATCTGTGGAAGCGAAAATCGTTGTACCTCAAGGGCCACAGTATCATCATAGGGGATGGTTTCAAATCCCGGCATGAAGGGCCCATAACCCTCTATGCTCTCCAGGTCGTTGGACGTGGAGATGGCAGCGATGGACCGGCCCCAGTAGTTCCCCTCTGCGAATATAATCTTGGCCTGGTTGGTGGGGATCCCTTTCACGTCGTAACCCCATTTTCTGGCCAGCTTGCAAGCTGTGTCTCCACCCTCGGTCCCTTAAAAACATATCATATAATATCTTATTACAACAAGGAGATGTTGAGAGTTATTCCGTCTAACTTAAATTCTCTATTTTTTAGGCGCCATTGATTTTTTTTAATCAGATGACGTCACATAGTTGTCGACCTCTATGCAATGACGTCCCAAGCGATTTGTTCAATTATTTTATTTATTTTTAAACACAGTTTTTAAACAAGAAAACATATATATATGGCATATGTACATAAGTGGCGTGCATTGCTCTTTCACCAAAGGTAGGTTGTATATATTTTTTCAAGTTCCGGGTATGAATTGTAACATCGAATATTTGAAAATGGAAAATCTTTCGCTGATTGATGTCGTCAACTATATACATGAACTTTCGAGTTTCTTACCAAATTCAGGGAAAAAATACGATGATCAGAAATTTTTCCATTTTTCTATTACCTTTTAATTCATGTTTATTGCTAGTTTTTCTCAGGGTAGGCACAGCTTTTCAGCCTTTGTGGACTGCACGCCACTAATTTAAATATTTCTATGTTCATAATTGTATTGCACTGTTTTAACTTGTTTTATGTAAAAGTCATAAGGGCGTAAATAAATAAATAAATAAATTTACAGAACCGATAAAAATATAGTAAGTAAGAATGTTTTTAATGAAATACCAAGCTACCAGGGCCTGTAAGTTAATATAAAAATAATATGTTCCTGACGAAATCACATTGATTAGTTCTATGCGAATTGCCTATACTCAGGCGCACTGCAGATCGTGAGAGTTGAAAAGTGACAAAGCAAGTAATATATTTCAGCTTGTGGACATAATAACTCTACGGATTCTATTATTTAGTTCTGACTTATCTAATCTCATTGTTACTATATATTTTTGTTGAACTGAATAATTGGCATTTCGGAATACATATTAGAAGTTATTAAATGTCGATTTCCAACGCGATATATGTAGGTAAGTACAAGGCACTAAGATATTTTAGAATAATATTAAACCATTTAGTGGAGATACTTTTAATACTAGTTCATTATTGTCTGCAGTGGCGGCTCGTGACTTTTGAGTGAACTAGAGTGCTAAGATTTAAAAATACGATTTTATTCATGTTGTTTTAGCTGAAAATGATTTTTTTTTAATTTAATTTTTTGGGGCAGTGCCCCACCTAACTGAAAAATCTTCATACAAAAAATTGATATTTTGAAAAAAATTAAATTCATCTTCAGCTAAAACAACATTAATAAAATCGTATTTTTCAATCTTAGCACTCTAGCTCACTCAAAAGTCACGAGCCGCCACTGATTGTATGCATAACCGTAAAAAAATATCGCCACCTTAATTAGTAAAATCCATGAGTTCATACTTTACCATATTAAGACATGAACTCTATTTTTAAGCATTTACAAAAATACACATTGCTACGAAAACTTCGTATTCGCATGATAATTATAAGTTAACAAAAACCGTATCAAGTAAGTGAAATAGGAAGGAATACAAAATGAAAATACGATGTAATCAATAAACACCGAAAAATTTTGTTTTCATCGTTGGAAAAAGATATTTACCTTGGGGTGTCATGGCTGAATATTCGTTTTATTTGCGATTCATAGCTTAAATCTTTGATTGAATATTAGAATTGATTCTACTTTAAGCAAAGACAGTTCAAAATTGCACTGTAACTTTTATTTAATTTTATAAGAAAACTAAATAGATTTTCAGAATAAGCAAACACATTGTGGATTGACATGATGTATTAAATAACAAGTCACTTTGTTTTTAATCCACTTTTTTTTTCTTCTTTTTTTTTTATTTGTCGACTAGTTTCGATTCTGCCGAATCGTCTTCAGGACATAGAACATACTAATTAAATAACAAGAGTGTGCAGTATATATAGGGTGAAAATGGGGAAAGAGAGAAACAATATTAAGAGGGAGACAACAATATAACAATAAAATAAAAATAAAAACCTACAATACCAAATACCTAATTACATGTACGATGGAAAAAAAACATGAAAGATAAAGAAGGTAACAGAACGTCAATTACGGTGGTGGCTTGTTTGAGGAGAGGGAGAGTTGGAGGGGAACGGAAATAGGTCTAAAATGGGACTATACGTAAAAAAAAATTGGTTATTTAGTATATGGCTATTATTATTTTTTACTGATTTTTTTTTATTTCAAGGGCTTCTAAGTTATTTAGCCGTAGGCCTATTCCAGTTTTGTGTAGAATATATATTCCCGTAGTTTGGTCAAAAGAGTGATTAGAGCTTATCAAATGTTCCGCAAATTCCGAAAAACCTACACTATTTAAACATTGTATGTGTTCTTTGATTCTAACATTAAAATTACGGGCGGTTTTACCTATGTAAAAGGAAGGACAATCATTACATTTGAGTTTATAAATTCCAGAGTGGCTTAAATTATTTTCTTTAACTTTACAGTTAATTAAAAAATTTCCTAAGTTGTTATTCGTATAATATGCAGGTTTTATTTCAGAAGGAAATTTAGTAGTACTGAGCGATTTAAAAGTGAATAAAAAATAATCTCATCAAAACACTTTGTCATGCTGGTACCATTGCATTTGGAACATCTGACGTCACATGCGCATTCTGTTTTAAATATGTATTTTTTTTTTAGTTTTTGCCAAATTTAAACTTAATTTGGGAGACTTTAAGCTCTATAATTGTTGTTCAATATAAAAAACAATTATTAATGAAATAAATTAGAGTATTCATGAGCAAACCAATTATCAATACGGATATTATAATAATATTAATGCTCAATACTATTATTTTTCTTTTATTTCAAGTTTCTGAAAAGATACATAATATTATTACTTATGTTTAGTTATGGTTTACCATGAATAGAATATAAAATTATGTACAGTAAAGTTCATCCTTGTTTTAACATTTGACATTCTAACTAAAACCGACCGGCCATAGATTTGGAGCATTTTGGCGGGCTTTGATAAATTGAAACTTTGAAAATTATTTTACCGATGAAAACTAACTTTAGAAAAAAAACTAAATATATAGGTATTTAAGTTTGAACGTTATTAGTTTAAAAAAAATCGACTGGAGTTCCTTATTAAACTGGCGATGTTAAAAGGTAATGGAGTACATTTGGCTACTTTTTGAAGTTTTTTTAATTTTTTTTTTTTGAAAGGCTCAATTGTAACGTGAATAAACAAATAAATACAACAGTTCTGTGAATAAAATAGAGTACACACCCGTATTCATCGGCAACATCTTGTCGTAACCGAGCAACTTGCAAATCTTCTCTGCGAACTGCCCCAGCAGGTCGGTGTGGAAGGCTCTAGACGTGTGGTACAGCACGTCCAGCTGGCCCTTCATGGCTTCGATAAGGCGCGGGTGGCAGTGGCCCTGGTTGGTGGCCGAGTACCCGGCCAGAAAGTCGAAATATCGCTTCCCTTCCATGTCCCACACATAGACGCCTGGGTAGAAAAAATGTACCGTTTATAATAAAATAAATCGACAATATTTTTCTTTCTGAGTATGTTAATAAGTCCACTATTTATTATGTTTAATGCTTTAAAGGTTTTGAACGTCTTTATGGTTTTTCAGTTAAAAAAAGCTACGCTTGTCTTTTTTACATCCAACATGTCAAAAACAGTTGAAATCAAAATGAATAATTTTCAACAAAGCATATTTTTTTGCATTTTCTTGCTACGGTTTTACAGTCAATGTGTGAATTATTGTAAACAATTATTTACGGACTAAGCTGAAGTTAATATAGTAATACAGTTTGAGTCAAGAAACCGTTTAAATCAAAAAGGCTTCTTGGCTCAATCCAGCGTTCCTTCAGAATTTTCATCTCCTTTTCCTAGTTGGGTCGGTGACCCTTTGTTTGGACAAGATGCGCGAAGCCTATCCATTTTGCACTATTTTATCCTATAATGAGTTTATTATAACTCATCGGGATTACAATGTAGCAAGATTTAAAAGAAATTGGGTCTTTAGTCTGTCCTCGCACATCCTCTGTATATGTTTTCCTCAACTTTGTCGGGTATTTTTCAGTATCAGCAATTTAAAAAGTGCCTACATTCATATTAATATAAAAAGCCATATTTACTGTAGGAAAACATCATCTCAAGCTGCATTAAGTCATGCAGATGGTTGATTGAGTATACTATGTGTAACTTACCTTTCCCCTTGCAGATGGCCACTGGCACCGGGTCATAGTTATGCGCTCCATACTTCTCCTCCCTCTGGATGACCTCCTTGGAGGAGAGGGTTTTACTAGGAAGGACTTTGTGGTTATTGAACGGCAGCTGGCAAGCACTCGGTGCTATCTTGGAATTTACGACATTATTACTCAGCATTCTCAGGTAACTGAAATAATAAAAACAATTATTATTTAAAACTATACTTCAGCTTCTTCTCAATCCATTGGTTTCAATTTATAAATCAAGAAGTCTAAGTTAAAAATGGAACTTGAGAAGTTGTTTTTGCAATTGGCGTACTTTATTTTCAATAAACGAATATCCCTGATGCACTCTCCTCTTAGTTAAAGCAACTTTTAAAGAACAGTAATTGTATATATATTTTTTTAAATAATGATATATTCTTCGCCGCTGCTAGGGGCTGTTTTCTCCAATCAACAGTGGTATGTTTCTACGTTTTTATTAGCTACTATTTAAATAAGCATGTTAAAATATAAAATATGGTTCAAGTATAAAAATATTTACAGAATTACAGTGTAAAATACAAAATGATATAATAATTATTATATTATATAAACTGCTTAATCTTTTGGGTTTTTTTCTTATTCCTCCTCACTAGGGAGGTCCTGTGCTGAGGCGGACTAGAATTATTTAATTAGGTGCGTCTATGTCGTTTTTAAAGTTATTTAATTGGCCTCTTTCAGCCTGACTTTTTCATTCATTTTATATCTAAATGGAAAGATTGATTCGATGTAGTGTCATGAATACGTGGTCTAGTGAGGGGTTCTGTATTATATATATATATAATACAGTTATTTGTATATATATATATATATATATAATACAGATATTTAACATATATTTGTAGTACATTTGGTACGTCAAACTATTTACATAATATAAATCAAACACCTTGTATTTTGACATTACAGATGAAATACGACAACTTTATTTTAATACCACTCTTAAATTATTTATTAAAATGTTATCGAAGGAAGCAACCACTTGGAGGTGTGACTATTAGTCTATTAAATATTATTAATAACCAAATATCAAATTTTAATAGTTAATTAAATATTATTAATAAACAAATATCAAATTTTGATATTCAATTAAATATTATTAATAAATAAATATCAAATTTTAATAGTCAATTAAATATTATTAATAACCAAATATCATATTTTAATAGTCAATTAAATATTATTAATTACCAAACATCATATTTTAATAAACAATTAAATATTATTAGTAACCAAATATTAAATGTTAATAGTCAATTAAATATTATTAATAAACAAATGTTTAATTTTAATAGTCGATTAATTATTATTAATTACCAATCATCATATTTTAATAGTCAATTAAATATTATTAATTACCAAACATCATATTTTAATACACAATTAAATATTATTAGTAACCAAATATCATATTTTAATAGTCAATTAAATATTATTAATAAACAAATGTTTAATTTTAATAGTCGATTAATTATTATTAATTACCAATCATCATATTTTAATAGTCAATTAAATATTATTAATTACCAAACATCATATTTTAATACACAATTAAATATTATTAGTAACCAAATATCATATTTTAATTGTCAATTAAATATTATTAATAAACGATTTTTTTTTAAAATAGCAATCTCTTACATTTATTTTCGCATTAATGCCAATATTTAGAAGAACTATTTTTATTTCGATGCCTTGGTCGTTCCTCGTATAATAATTTTGTTTATTTTATACAATTTAGTCAATTATATACCTTATCTCATCACTTATTATTATTTTTTATTTATCTTTTTCTAATTTGTCTGTTATAATTTTTTTTGTAAACTTTGTATCCATTGATTTCGAAATATCGACCCCTTAGAATAACAAGGTTCCACTTGACACAGCAATGTCATGCGATAATGTGCTCTAAGGAAAGTAACTTTAAGGCTCATTGTGGCATAACATTGCCGTATCAGATGGAACCTTGTTATTCCAAGGGTTCGATATGTTGAAATATATTTATTATATAGTAGTATGCAAAATAGCTCTTAATCATTTAATTGAAAATTATGCCACAAAGTGTTTTTACCTTATGTGAAGAAGTGATTATTATTTTAATTTAATTTATAATATCATATTATAGAACTATGCCTACAGCCTAAGCGTGAATGAATTTAATGCTTTGAAGTATACCTATGTGGAATACTTAGCTATTACCAATTAAATCCAGAAAGTTTTGCAAATCATTATTTTCAATTACAGTTTTATGAATTCACTTTTCAAAAGATAATTCCTTTCATAATGAACTCAGGTATTTGTTTTGCTTATCTTAATCTAAAGTGAGCACTTGTTACTACTTATATATACTGGTAATTGATCCAATTTAGATAATTTCCTTTCGTTATTTGTAATAATTAATTTTATAATGTTATAACGCCCTTGTAGATAAATAAAGTGTTGTTTAATTATTAACAAAATTATATCGACAATCAAACCTCTCTTTGATTTTAAGATCGCCTTGTCGTTCTGAAAAACTCTCAAGTATTGTGTCAATGATAAATTTCCAGAGCTTTTAAAGTAGATATCTACGTAATATGGCTTTGTGGTCATTCTCTTCAAATAATAATGCGTAGGTTAGTTTTTACAAATTTGATTAAATGGAACTACATGTTTTCATCACTATGGCAATACATTGAGTAACACCGATATTATAACAAAAATTATTTAAAAAAATAAATTTCCTCAAGATACCATCCCCTTTCAGGAATTATAACTAATTTCTGAAGACTGTTTGATACAGATGTGAAAAACATTCATTTGAAACATTGTGCTTTTTTTCGTTTCAACCATCCTGGTGTTGCCATTTAAAACCATTTAAAAGATCGCAGTGCCCTCTATTTTATTTTAACAAACAACTCTAGTTGATTTTATGTTTATGTAAATTTATTTTTTAACATTTAATCTTTGTAAAAAATAATAATAACATAACCCAAATGAAACATGAAATCGGAAAAAACTACAGAAAATAAAAAGATTTCAGTCGCATCTGGGAATTATTTAATAATAATAATTAATAATTTAATTCATTATTTAATTCATCGTTTTTAACCTTTTTTATTACGCAATTTCAAAATTAAATAATGCTCTTCAAAACAGACGTTTTAGAATAAAAAATTTAAAAAAAAAAAAAACAGAATTGTAAATATGGTGATTATTAAGTACTTTAAAAAATATATATATTGGTGTTATTAGGTTCTGTGGATATTTTAGACAATTTATTATTGTCACAGCTGTTTTAGTGCGACAGTTTGAAAATGGCTTTGAATACTGAAACAGCTATCACAATAATAAAACACGAAACTACGAATTGCAGAACTTAATTAAAACATAAATAAAATTGATTTGCTTTTTTTTTAATTCAATGGAGTTCTACGAATTAAATACAACAACAATTAGTAATTTATAACATAAGTACAAAAAACGCATCTAACATGACCTCATAGCTCAAGGTACCTACGTTATAATCAGATGCCGTAAAAAATTCTAGATTGTAAATTCGTGCTT